>MU270040.1:414980-647415 GCA_021432635.1 Thozetella sp. PMI_491
GGGTTGGCTTACCACTTCCATCAAAACGTCTGCGCCTTCTCGCCACATAGTTCCGTCCGCATTTCCATCCTGTAGTCCAAAGGCCGCGCCCCGGTTCAGAAACTCGTCGGTGCTGATGGTATTGGCAATGGCTAAGCCCGCACCACGTGCAATTGTCCAATGCCTAGAGCATTCCTTAGTCCTTATTTTCACTTCAAACCAGTCAATGTGAAAAGTACTTACATCTCCATGGGCATCTTTGCTGTCCATAGGACATGGCTGGCGTGCAAGTCGGCGAACTCTTTCAGTGGTTCCCGGAAGAGATTGTTGAGGATGCTGCCTCCGGAGAACACAACGCAAAGATTGTCTTTGCCGTACTTCTCAGAAACCGCCCTGATCCTTTTCTCAGCTTCTTGAAGAGGAAGCTTGAATGCGTTCCAATGCATTCTTTTCATCTTCTCTTTGCTGGTTTTAATGTTTGTGGCCCACCCTTGTCCATGGATGAAAACTGTTTCGTACTCGCTGCCGCCCGACGTACGCTTCTCTGACTCAAAATCCTTGACCGCGCGGATCCATGAATTTTTGGTGAAGGTGCCCTCCTTCGTGAGGGTTTCCTTGATATGCAGACCGAAGATATGGCTAAAGAGCTCGCTTCCACCGGGTGCATCTAGTCGGGAGAATACGAGCAAACATGAGCAATAGTCGGTTGATAGACAGGCGCGGGCGTAGACTTACAAAATAGATCCTCAAGTTCGAAGAAGGCTGGGCTGCCGCCATTTTCGTTCCAGTTGATTTCAAAAGCACATCCATTCTGTAGTCATGTCAACATGGCGTCTTGGTCAAGTAGCATCATGTAGTGTGGAATACCATGCAGTGGCCACCAAAGTCCAGCACCAGCACAATTTTGGTCCTTTTCAGCTTATCCGCTGCCTGAGTGATGAGGTAGTGTGCAAGAGCTTCTCCCTCTGATATAAAATGGATTTGCTTGCTGTCCAATTTGTTGAATGCCGGAACCGCACCCTCCGAGGAGGCGGCCTCGAAACTTCGCAGAAGGATGTCGGTGTACAGCTTCTCGAAGTTCTGGCCCCACTGAGGCGGGATGGTGAGCGCAACTTGGGACACGTAGCGGTTTTCAGTGCTGCAAAGCGCGGCCACTCGGTTTGCGAGATCGGTGAAGAAGATGTGCAAGCATTCCCGGAGGCGGCTGTTGAAGTCCGGCCTTGTCTGCTGTGCCTCGCGTAGGTTCATCAGCTGTGGATAGTCCTTCAACTTTCCACCCTCGTCTCCTAGGAGAACATAAGGGAAGTACTTCAGTGAAGTCCCGGTTGGACTTTGATAGGCCTTCGAGCCCACTTTGTTCTTCCAGTCGTCCGAGAAGGGGTCCGCGTAGGATGGGATCTGTCCGGGGCCATAGTTCGCTTGGGTAGCGATGTCGAACTCATCCTGGCTCAGTCTGATCTCCAGAAATTTGCCTTCTTGGATGGTTCCGATGGTGCCTTCTTCGGCATGAAGTCCTGCGCGGAGAAAGGTACTTCCCCAGTCGATGCACAGGATCGCGGCCCGGCGACTTGCCTTTGGCGCAGTGGTTGAGGTTTGACCTCGGCGGGATCGAGCTTGCCGTAGCATTTTGGTGCACTCGGAACAGGCGGTTCACGGGAAGAGTGGGGTGGTAGAGGTGAAAATCATGAAGTTGAGAGAAAGTGAAGGGCTTCGTTAGTTAGAGGCTGAAGGAAGCCCGTGGATTTTCTTGCGGATAAATTTCGTTGGAGGTGGCGAGCCGGTGTTGACTTGCTCGAGCTCCAAGTGAGATGTTGTTGTGCAGTCAGTCCGAGATGGTGTGAACTACAGACTTAGCGGAATTATCATCTATCTCACCGCCAAGTTAAAATGTACTACGGTATTTGTGGGGTCGGTTCTACCGGAATAACTCTTTTCACATCTCAAATGTTGAGAACCGGAGCTCAGAAGTACAAGCAGGGCCCATGGAAGACTTGGTGAAGCCCGAGCTCACCCGAGCCCGTTAGTTCACAGCTTTTAACATAATTAAGAAAGCTAGGATTTGGTAGTCACAATTAGATTCTGGCTCGATCATCGCGTGAAAAACGTGATATTTTCATATAAAAGGGGTTCAATACCAACGTAGATAACCACTGTATTATTATATTGGTGTTGAAAAAGATGCTGCAACTATTCAGATCTACCTATATGTTGCTATCCATGAAATATACCAGCTCTTGCTTGATAACATGAGTGGACCAGCAGCTGTCAAAATAACAAAGAATTGAGAACAGCTCATAGGGAATCCCATTTGCTGCTGCAACTCGTTTGCATCAACTTTCGTCTTTTGCAGGCTAGGTATGTTGATGTCCCCGGATGCACGGACCGTGGCGCAGACCACTCTCTCTTCAGATCTCGACAGGTCTCACGAACATGTCTCATCAGCTCCGTGGGATAATGCATCGAGAAAAAGAGCTGAAGGCAAGGAAGACGGAATTGGTAATGTTGAGTCAACTCTTTTGCCCTTGTCGCATTGCAGCTGGAACACGACTACAAAGGGAGTAATCAGAGCACCTCATGTCTGAGACGGCAGGCTTGGTTAGCACGATACACCTGCAACACCGTGGAAAATTTCTGGGCGAGCTTTCCCGTGTATTTTCCGTCCGTAGTCCTGATCCGGCGCTCTGCCACCTTTGTGCTTGAAAATCTGACACGGGATGGCCACGACTGTGAGACAAGACCCACTGGAAGCCGTCAAGGCAGCATCACGGGGCGATAACAACAATTATCGGCAGCATAGATTGCTTGTGAATTCATGACTAGATGGACTATCACGAGAGAATAGTATAATTATGGCATGCCCATCCTCAAATACTTCGCTCACAACATCCAGCCCGACATCCAACCAAGGCAGACTCCCAACTCACAAACTCCCAACCCAAGCCAACCGCCAACCTAGGCAAATCTCCAACAGTTTATCTTTGCCATGAAGCTGTACACATCATGCTCCTTTGCCCTTTTCTGTGGCCCTCAAATTGTCTATGGCGCCGCCAAGAACAGTCATGTCTCTATACCACTTAGCCTTGCCCAATCCCAATACCCCGCCTGCTGCCAGAGCTGGGCAATGCCATCGCCAAGCGACACATGCGAGTCCTTCGCATCGCGAGCCGGAATCGACGAAGAAGAGCTGATTACCTTAAATCCACCAATGCAAGGAACTTGCTCTCACGGACTCTGGCCAGGCTACAACTACTGCGTGCGAGACTACGTCATTACCACCACTATTATGACTGTTGTTCTGGTCACACCGGTTGCTCCCCAAACAAGAGAACCCTCCATGGCCATCACTACCATGATTTCCCTCGATCCCGCCAACCCAGCCGCTTGCGAGAACGACCCAGGTTGCCTTACCCGAGGCCAGTGCTCCGTGGGTGAAGACTGCGGTTACTTGGGCTGCGACGCGGCGCATTCCTCTTGGTGCCACCCAAGCCTCAAGTAAGTAAAACTAATTCTTTGAAACAAGCCAATGCTGATATGTTCTCGCAGAATGTGCGGCTGCAAACTCACTGCAAGCCTTCCATCAATAGACTGGAGCCATTTGGCAGGGACTATGGGACCGAAATAAGGGGTGATTTCTTCTATATGCAATATACCAAGCAGTTGGGCTATTCAGTACTTTCTTAAGCACTTGGATAGCGCAATAAAAATACCGGGAGACATTTTGTGGTGCAAAGATCCAATAAGAACTGCTTGTGACAAATGTCTTTACCCCTAACCATTCTCTTTGAGACATTCTGCCGCTCCCAATCACTATCCCCTCTAGCCTCGTCAAAAAGAGAGACCGGCGCGTACTGAAAGAGCGTGAGTGGCAAGACTACAGTAGTGATCCGAGGTGATTAGCTAGCTACTGTGTTTGGATCTGCTAATTTCGCTTCATAAGGCGTCGTCTCTATATATTCTTGGCAAGGGTTCATATAGTGACTCGCAACACGCTGCGAGCGAAGTTGGCCTCTTCAAGTTCAGTGTGGGACCTTGTTACTGAGGTCGAATCGACCTGTGCAGCGAAATATCCAATAGAAGCTGGCTCTCCATAAAGACAGCAGAGTGACTTTTTCGCGTTTTCCTAAGGTACCTTTTGAGGTAGCAATGGTTTGCCGTCTCTAATGTCCTATTTGGCATGCAACTCGAGGGAACTTCCTTGGTGTTGCAATGTACGCATTTCCTGATCCATGCGCACTGTAACTATAATTTTCAACGTTACTCTAAGCCATGATCCGGAGTCAAGAAGAATATGGCGCCCATGAAGAAGCCTCAGCAAGTGGGTACTTCGTAACTTGTACGCTCCTTCTTGGCTGGTGATCGACATGCCTGCTTCATCCTCCACATGTAGACCTAGTCGATCTGATCAACGCAAGCCTATTACGCCACGACCTCAATCAATGGGGTCTCCCAGACATCCCAGTTATCAGAGTGGTCCGGGACGCCGAAAGGCTTTAGGGCAGCGATACGCATGCTTGACAGGGAGAGTAGTCAGCGGAAACGACTCACCACAAAGTCACTTTATACGATGACGTGGGTGCGAGGACAGCAATGACACTTACTTGTACTTGCCAGGCACGATTGCGCTTCCGTTAGCAAACCTTCCCAGCCACCAGAACTCGTATACGGTATGGCGGGCTATGTCCATCGCGGGTAATGCCACCACGTTGTTCTCGTCATCGGTGGACGGGTCAAACACGGACTGCTGGCCGGCTAGCGCGAAGGAGGCTACGGAGCCGAGGTAGCCATTCTGCCCAACCACCAGAGGGTAGGTCCACTTTCGTTCCTTCCAGCCCTCCTCGAAGATCTGCGCGTAATGTTAGATGATTCATTTTGCGATGCAAGGAACACTAACATCCCAACGAAGCTCCTTCGTCCCGTATACGACTGCGGCCTGCAGCTTAGGGAAATCTTGCGATGCAAGTGAAAGATTGAACGAGAAGCTGGGGGCTCGTAAGCTTTAGGTAGTAATACTGTGCGGCGGATGGATATACCTAGATTTTTGTGCGAGTGGAATCTTGCTCGTGGTCGACTTCATAGTCGGGAAGTTGTCCGACAGATACCACATTCGTTGCATCGCAGTCTTGACATTGCTACCAACACCTACGAGATTGCAATTTCATCGGTTAGAGAGAATTCAAGAGAAAAGAAAAAGATTGTAAGGTGTCTAGGCAGCACAACCGAACTTTGCTTACCGAAATAGGGCACTGAAAGCTGATCGCCGTTACTACCAGTCACAAGGATCTTCCCCGAGTATACCGGCAAGCTAGCTTCATTCAAGCCATCCGGAATCTCGAAAATAAATCTGGAACTTAGTGTCAGCGAGGAACCTGAAGATGCGAGCCGAAAAATATTGCTAGTCACTAACTCGGCCTTCTTCGTCTCCCCTGGCTTCACTTCGATCTTCCCGCTCGGCAGCTTTACGTTCGGCACGATGGACAGAGGATCGCTGATCTCGGAATAAAACTTCATCCTCGGTGCGAGGTATGCGTCGCCAGAGTTGGGCCAGAACGCCTCGTAGCCACCAGCCGGCTGTACCTCGAAGTTGTACACTACGGATGCAGCTCCGTGATTAGTGATATCCACGCCTTGATACCGCTCGAAATGATGCGTATCGTTAAGCTCAAACTTTACAAAGCTCAGCTCCGTGTCATAGTTCAGTACTTTTGTGGCATTGATCACTCCGTTGCCGATTTGCGTCGTGGGCGCCCAAACGCTGCTATCACGACCCCAGGGCACCGACTGGCCCGAGGATAGAATACGGGCCGACAGCTGCTTGGCGAAAGAGGAACCGTGGACGTTGCGGCCGCCATACTTGCCAATGTATAGAGCTGCCACACCGGCAACATATGGGCATGCCATCGACGTACCGCTCATAATGGCATACCCGTTATCAAGGTAGAGACTGAATATCTGTCCACCCGGTGCTGAAATATCTGGCTTCAGCGTCAATTCGTTTGTGGCACCGTAGCTGGTGTAGTAGCTGGGGATGCCGCCGAGGGAATTGTGGACGCCGACAAACTCGAGGGTGTCGGGGAACTTGGCTGTAATTGAAGCGCCAGCATCCATGGCGGCGATAAAGGCCTCGGCCTGATCGGTTCCAATGAAGCCATGGGGCATTGACCACTCAGGAATATAGAAACCATCGTCAGGCAAAGGGGAGGTATAGGCGAGGACGTACTCAGCGCCGAATTGGGCCACGTTCGCCTCTTTGATGTAAGGGGAGCAGAAGTTATTTGTGATCAAAGCAAGCTTGTTGGCCAGAGAGGGCGTATCTGCCGGCAGCGGCTGGCAGGCGTTGCCAAGGTTGACGATGGGCCAGTCATTGATGAGGGAAGGGAAGGAGCCGAAAGGAGGGGTATAGGCCATCCTTACGGTGTCCGTGGTGTCGTTGTCGGTAATAGTGGCTTCGAAAGCTAGGGAGGCAAGAGTTGTAGGATCAACCGATGCTACGGCTAGTACATTCTTGCCCGATGAGCCCGAGCTGGCGAAGAACGGCCCGTACTGGCCCTGGTTGCCAGCGGCGATGGTAACCACGACGCCTGCATCGACAATGCGATCGGCTACCACTGCCCAGGCATTATCAGTCCAACCAGAAGTACTTTGAATACTCGCGGTGATGACATCGGCCTTAGAATGGTCAGCAGTGTACAGTCTAAGGGACATGACGAAGCCCACGACATACCCCAGCATTGTAAGCGTCGAGGAATGCCTGGATAATAGTGTCATCATCAGTGGTACCCTGATAATTTGTTAGCAATGTACCCTTTTGAATCTCTAAAACGGATGAGAAGTAAGCTGACCTGTGTTGTAAACACCTTGTAGGCTAAAATAGTTGCCTGGGGAGCCACTCCAGTGAACCTAAGAAAAGGTAAGCTACCGGCTATTCCATGATCACTAAATGACTGACTTACCATGTGCTATTCGCAGCTATGATGCCCGCTACGTGGGTCCCGTGACCGACATAGTCAAGCGGGTCGCTGTCCGGTTGTTTGGCCGAGTTTGGCCAGTCTTCAAGGCTCATGTTAGCAACACAGCAACTGGGAGAGAAGCGCCGCGGTATAAGAAAAACAAACCTGCATCACCGACATAGTCGTAGCCACCAGCAATAGTATATCCTGGTCCAATCCCACCGCCAAGCTGCCACAGTTAGCACAACCACAAGCTGATGTGGTGTTATCGAGATACCTACATCCGGGTGTGGGTAATATACACCGGTGTCGACAATGGCAACAGTCGCTCCCTTGCCGTAGATACCGGCCGCGTGAAGCTTGTCGACTCCTGTCATATCATGAATGCTATAGTTTGTAGCTGCAAGGATATCGTGATATGAGGAGGAATCAAGGATGGGGTTCAGTTGAATTTTCTTGGCGGGCCAGACCCGGGAGGCGGCCGACAGGGCGTTGAGAGAGTCCGCATTTTCCACTGTGGTTTCGACACTGACGCCTGAGAAGATGTCGGTGCTATTAAACACTTTCACTACTTTGACACCAGGCCGTGCGCTGATCTCGGCAACTGCCTGGGTGTAATCCGCACCCTGAATGTAGGTGAGTATGTTGGACGAGGAGTTAGAAGGACTCACACTATACCTCTGCGAACTCGATGATGTACCGTTTTGCTGTGCCTTCAGCGCTACTGGGAGTTGCAGCCGGGTCCTCGTCCCTGGCGACTAGAGCTTGGCCGAAACCCACCAAGGCAAGGGCTGTGCTTAGAACCGAGACTCGCATTTTCGCCGAGATACCGGAGATGCTGCTGCGCCTTGTGGCCACTGAGCTGCTACGATGCCCTCCAGGCTCCCCAAACTGCCCCTTCTACATATACTTTTTTCGCCCTCCAACTCCAACGCCAATACCTACCCGCTTTCCGGCGACAATGGCATGGACGAGTCCACATGGTGCTCCTAGTTAGGCAAGTGGTGGAAGGCATTGAGTTCGCCTACATACCAGGCTGCCCTTTTGGATCAATGGACTCATCCACGCGGTTCTCTCGGAAGCCTGGATACAAGAGCACGAGATAACGGGAAGTGACCATGGCGATATTAGCTGTCTTAGAAAGGACAAGACTGCACAGGCTTCACCTAGGGTTTTCGGCACTATGGTTATTTTTAGAGCTGACTTGACTACTTTCGAGCCCCTGCCCACTAAGAACCCCTGACTGGAGTCTACCCCGGCACCCAGAAGCCAATCATTACAGCGCCTGGGTAGCTCATGGACGCATTTGCATGTCAAGACAACCAGATAATCCAGAGCTGTCCTTGGGCCAGTCTGGGGTCAGCCGGCTTCCTCGTTTAACCCTCCTTCTCCTCAAGCGGTCAGCGAAGCCCGCAGCTGCAACATTGGCGGCAGCTAGGCTGGAAAAAGAAGCTCTGGAGAACATATTGCGCTGCTCGAAGCCTCAATCTAGCTGACGACCTGCTGTTCGAGCATTTTGGAAAAGATAAGGGCTGCCGAGGCTGCAAACTGCCGACGACCCTGAACGGTCCGACTGTTACGACGACAGCTAGGGGTGGTTTAATTCGCAATATGACCCGGTGATTGAGCGTTACACGCGCTCGAGCCTCACCCAGCACGTTGGCTGACCTGGGTGAAAAGAGCCAATACATAATAAAGGACCGATTGTCACCACAAGAATGACCTCGCGTTGGCTTGTTCATGATTACAGGCCGTTGGTGAATGCCAATACGTGGCACGGGCCGTGTCCTCTCAGGCCCTCCCCTGGTCTTTACAGTGCAAAGCAAATAGGAGGTGCGTGGGGAAGCGAGCCGCCGAATTGATCTGCGTATAAGATACATTTCGGATATCGGCTCCGGAAAGTTCGTGTTAGGTATAGCTGGATGGGGTGATCCATGGCGGCGTTCTGATAGTTTGAATGCCAAGACGCTCGCAGTGTACATACTGCCTACCTCCCTAAGAAGGCTAAGGTAGCCCGCTAGAAGGTCAAAAAAAGCTCGTCATGGCGCTAGGTTGCGATCGGCTTATTGCCGATATGCTCGTCATCCGGAAATGCATTCAGAGCTGCCCGCCAGGACCTTAATTCATTTAGTCGCCGGTCGGTCCTCTGGCTAACTGTTCATCCCTGGGGTTAGTTATCCAATTATGCTTTCCACTATTTGGGCCCAAGCTGCCCATTTGAACTCCTCGCAAGAAGCTTAAAAATATTTATCTTGAAAGAGTTCGTAAGAAGAAAGTTAGATTTAGAGAAGAGCATCTACCACAATTCTTATCATCTGGGAAGGTTCAATATCATTAGGGGTTTATTTAGTTATTTTTAGAACGACTTGCAATATTAATCATCTATGGTGATAGTGCTAGTTTCAATAGTCTCACGACGCTTAACCTACTTACTGAGGAGAGAATAGTTACCTACATAAGATAGGAGAACTGTAAGAACAATTGTGGATATGGGTAGTATCCACCAAGATTTAGAACACACTAAGACTACCTTCTGTGAAGTTGAATCATATTGTGCTCAGTACGTACTGGTATGCCACATGCCCATAGTTGAAGATTTGATCCAGTATATATGTAGAGGCTCCTGACAAAGATAAAATTCTCCGGCAAGAAAATCATGGTGAGGATTGCAATTATAGTCATGTACGAACTGTCACGGAAAATTTGCTGGGCAAGATCTATAGTCAAATTGGCAATCCTCGTGTTTGTCCGAGTTTTGGATTGAGTCGCAAATGAAATATCCAAGTCTTTAGTACAGATTGGAATTTGGGGCCCCGGTGTACGGGAAAGAACTTACAAGATTGATCCGATGTTGAGTTTTGTTTCTCTGGGTAGAAGCCCAATATTTCTAGCGCTCTGCCCTCGCCAATACCGGCTGAAGAAAGACAGCCACCACGACCAGATGGGCGTCGAGTATTCCATCTGGCAGTATATTAAATCTTTCTATAAGTCTTCCGCATGAACGTGAGGTACTCTCTGAATGTGCTCAGGTTGCGAAGGAAGCGCTCGCGGTCCGGCACTAGCTGTGGAGTTTTCGAGTGGCGGCATCTAGTTTATATGGCCACATTGTTGGGTGTAAAACAAATAATAGAGTTCTGGAGTGCTATAATTATTCCTTCTGGATGCCAGATTCACTTCAGAAGTATAAACTATTAACGGTGTAATTTATCCAGCACACTTGAAGTAGACTTGCTTTTCTGTTGAATGAAGAGTCCGTTGTCCTCGGACCCTATGCGTGTCCTATACCTGAAGTATTTAGATAGGCTGACTCTAGATTTGGGGAAGCCTGGAAATGCCACGTTATTACCCTACTTAGACTTTGCGAAATGTGCGACACTCATGAGATTTGCAGATACGTGCCTTGACTACTCGGGTCTGGGACTCGCCTCAACTTTGACACGAAATTTTTAGATCGTATATGGAATCGTACAATTATAATACATACTAACAGAAAATACAAAAGGCCCGTGTCGTCCAAAACTTCACACCAGTCTAAAGCCATTCAGTCTCCTATCACACAGCAGGGAAAATTAGGCCTAACTGTATTACTGGTGACACCGCGAATCACTTCAATAATACTGATAGAAGTCCGTTTTTGTTTGTTAGACCGTAGATCCAGGACGTCTTGGTTACTGGAGTAAGGTTAAATTTCAGGATGATGGCTCGCTAGTGGATCCATCAAGGCATTGGGAGAATCTGGAAGAGAAGTAAGAAGGGAGTGATGCTTTAGAAGACTAAAGGGTACCGGAAAGAAAAAGTTGAGTCCGCCAAAGAGTGATATTAAGAAGAGAAATACAGGCAACACCCACTCCCCCCCTCCTCTCGTTAACAACCTTAAATTATCACGGATCCAATAGGCCGTTCAGTCAAGTGCAGGCCCTCACGAGGAAGATTGACTGCAGAGGCACCACAAGAATCTCGTACGACAAGGAGGGCACCCTGTGACCCTTAATCGTGGTCACAGGGCATGGAACAAAAGCTCCTTAATAGCCTGAAACGTTTCTGCTGCGCTTAGAGAAGACAATATATCAACACGTAGCTAAAGATCGCGATGGATGTTGCCATGCCTGCTGCATCGGCCAAAATGCCGGGGAAAAGACACACTCCTGTTTTATAGTCCCCATAGACAACCCTTGGTCGCTTGGGCGACCCAGGCATGCACGCCAATCATCGCTTTCAATCAGGGTTATGCGTCTTCGTCTAAAAGCCACCTGGTTACACGTCTGTCAAGCGTTAAGCAGCGTGTGCAAAGGCGGTACCAGCTCCTTAGAATAGATCATGGCTATCGACTGAGTGGGCCTAAAGATCGTAGGAAGGCTGTCTATGAACATAAATGCTAACATAGAGCCATTGCTACCGCGCTACTGGGGCGCAGCGGTGACTAGGGTTGGCGTTATAATCCTTGCGGCTGCGTGCTGACCGCGACCTAGGTCTACCTACCGCTTAAACTAGTAACTGGCTTGTAGTCAAATAAGCTACACAAGATTGACTGATTCGGGCTCTCTGTGGCTGTAGCGACTGCTGTTCTCCTCCGCGTCTGTCCTCCGTTGTCTCACCCGTGCCCTCGAAGCTCTGTTTGGTCTCTCTCTTCTAGAGTACTTTAAAGATGAAGCCGCTGACAGCAGTGGCGAAGATTTCCACCAGCTCGGGCGAGCACCTCCGGCCATAAAACAATCCGCTTGTCATGTATATACTGAGCCTAGGAAACTTCGTTCTGTTGTTTGCTAAGGCCAAAACCATCCTCCCACATCTCTTCATCAGCATACCCACAGCCGTTCTATATCTGCCAAACGCGCTTTCTGACGCCACATGACACGAAGACTTGTATTTAATGCCGATTTATTCCCAAGACGTCCGCAGATACAGCCCGCTGAAAAAGACAACGCCTTATTTTGCCGCTTCTACTGGTACGCACCACCCGGTGGCTGGAGTTATATTGGGCTCCATAACGCCCAAAACTGCCAGGTGAGACACATTCTTGCGGGGCGGTCGTACGACATACTCCATATTCGCTACCCGAGTGATCCACCGTAGGAGCGGACCGGTTCTCACAACCAGGATAACTTCTGGGTACTCGGCGCAGGCTTGAAGATCATCTTCTGGCGGCGGCCGCCTGGGGCACTCCATGGTAGTCGTGTCGATCATCGAAAGATGCTGGCATTAGATTCGTCTACCCAGCGGGAGTCAAGTAGATCTACCAAAATCTCGCCGCATTGGGCGTAACTGAGGCTCGCTAAAATCGGCGCCATTCCATCCCCCGGCTCTCGCACCCTAGGCCCTTAACAACCCACAGGAGCCGTTGCTGTAGCGAATGATCAGGCCTGTCACGGGCCTAGCATCTTCAAAGGCTTCCCAATGGGCCATAGTAAGCTCTGCGCTGTCTATTCACCTGTGATAGTATCTTCAGTCCGAGCGCGGTGCTCGATGGCGGCTGGGAGACTGTCGCGGCGGAGAGAAGTCCGGGAGGGCAGCGTTCTCGACGCCAAGACGAAATGCGAGCAGTATTTTACATTGCTGGTACTACTTTTCGCGCTCTGTCTGATTGGAGGTTTCGCTTCGCCCAGCGCTCCTTGTGTGGCGACAATGGGGACGTTGTCGGGAGGGACAGGCGGGAGAGACGCGCGCGGGCCGGGGTCTGGGGCCGCCCCAGGTGGACCGGTGGATGCTGTGCAATAAAACCCCCCGTGCCCCAGCGAGAGTGGGTGCACGTAGCATAGGCTGAGGGGCCGGACCAACACTTCTGTACATTCTTGTTGGCTGAGCTCTGTGGACTAAGGGGCTTGCATATCCCCCCTTGGTCTGTCATATATCATTCCGAAGGAGCCACAACACGAGCCCTCTAATTCGCCACGAGATGCATTACCCCCCTCACATGCTGGGATGCCTGCTTATATGCCCATTACTAGGGCCGTCCTCTGAAGAAGATTTGTGCCGGTCGTCTGCCATCTCCGTGATTTGCTCGAGCTCCTTGGTCACCTTGATGATGTGCCTCGTGCTGTCTCCATCCTCCTCATGGTTGCTGTCGTCGTCGTTTCCTTGGGCCACCACGGTGACCCCGATTTCTGTATCGTACACAGGATTGCGACGGCCCTTGACCTGCCCAATAGTGACCAGGTTGGTGCCGTCTGAGTTCTTGTAGTCGTTGCTGCTCTTGTCACTGGCAAGGTGCTTGAAGAACATACGCAAGGACGGCAGCGAGCCGGCTGTGATGCCGATCCCACACTCGACGATTGTCCAGAGGACAATGTTTCCAATGTGATCTACCAAGCCATTAGCACCGCTTTCTAGAAACACCAAAGGTTGTACCGGGCAAGAGCGTAGAACCCAAGCTCTGGAGTACGTACACACGATGTCGTCGGTTTCCATATATGCGTTCGTATATGGGACTCGGATGATACTGGCAACGCCGGCGCTGTTTTGCAGAATTCGTTAGCTGCCATCTCGAGAGCTGTGACAGAAAGGTAGTGGTACCCCCCCCCCCCCTCTTTGGCATCGTAGGGGCAACTCACAGGATACCCAGACCCAGGATCATGTTCACGTATAGCTTTAGGCGGGACCGCATCTGCACCTTGCGAAGGATGAAGTAAGGGATAGATGCCACTGTCACGTCGGTAATGACGTTAGCGACCGAGGCGGCGTACGACAACGCAGTCGGAATGATGGCAGGCCAGCAGTTGGCCGTGTTCTGATCCCAATAGTCCTGAATTGGATGACATTGGTTGAAGATCACCAACAGCCCCACGGTGCTCATGGCCACTGAAAGAATGATGAGGCCTCGGAGTATGTTCAAGTACAGCTTCTCTTGCGTGATGCGTGTTAAGGCAACGCAGATACTCGACTTGATGAATGCCAGCGTGCAAGCATAGGAGGCCTGCCAGAACAAGATCGCCTGCATCGTGAAATCCAATCGTTAGCTACTCCGACGGAAGAAAAGGTAGCAAGCAGGAGTCGCCACAGAGACAAGAGCCATATACCTTGAGAGCTTCCCGTGTATTTTCGGGATTTAATCTGTCATCTGGTGTGCCGACGCCGACTATTGCTCCCCATATCGCGATGGCATATTGCCCAAAGTTCATCAACTGTCCCATTGTTAGATGTGAGACCGCGGGGGTGTTGCCGAACGGCTCGTGGTACTTGCCCATCCAATGCACATGAGCAAGTCGTCGATGCCAAAGCATTGTGTCCGTATCCGAATCCATACTCTCAAAACAATGATGACGGTCGTCATGACGGCGAAGACGACGGAGCTGGCGAAGATTCCCAGGGCGAGGCCCTGCATATGGATGAAATGGAAAGCATTCTCGGCGGCAGTGTCGGCCATGGTGACGACTTCCTCGATCAACAACTGACCCTCCTTCCTACCCGGGACCGTCGCGTGAGTGTTGGCAGTTGACAAGGGCAAAGTATCTTGATGTTCCACCAGGGCGGCAAACGCATTCTTATGGCGGTCGAGCAAAGAGGACCAGGTGCTTCGTCGTGCAGCTGCGAAGTGACCTAGCCGTTCTGGACCGTGGTAGTAATGCGCTCCTGGGCTCCTATGAACCGAGTTTTCTGCTGATCGGCATGCCAGAATCGTACACTTGGGGGCTTGGAAGCTTGTTAGCGCGAGGCACCTGGACTAGGATGCCACGACCCATTCGAATTTGCCCCAGAATAGTACAGAACAGCAATGACCAGTATCATATACCGCAGTGCTATGGAGTTTCTTGCTATAGTGGATTTGTTAGGCTTATATCCGCCAAATTCCCTTTGCCATTCCAGAGAGATGCTACCGGTCTCCGGTCCCCTGCGTCGTATTGGGCTAACAGGCCTTGCAGGCCTGCAGGCTTTCAACGGCCCGTATCCGTAGCGGTCCAGTTTCACCATGTACGGTGAATTGGGGAACTGGTTTGCATCGGGAAAATGATTTGCATTGCCAGCCAGGGGAGAGACCCATCGACATGGGTCGGGGGTTCGCCGGTGGATACGCCGGCAGAGAACGACCGGTCCAGCCCAGCATCCTCCCAAGCCCCCCCTTTACAACCCCCGGCAACTGCACTCAGGAGAAAGGGTTTTTGGATAGAGGCAAGTAAAGTAGCTGGCGTGACGATGGAAATCGTACGGTGGGGCTGCCTCGAGTGGTTAGCACATGACTGGAACGGGACACCGCAGCGAAGCGAAGAGGATAGAGTCCCGGTTGCTGGGTCGCTAGGTTGGCCCTGGCCCTGCAATAGGATTGCCATCTTTGTACACCGCCTGCAGCAGCACCAATTCGACGATCTTGACCTATAAGAGGCGGGCATGTTTCTCGGTTCTCCCCTCCTCCTTTTCGCCATGCAAAAGTGCCTTCTGCGTTTCACCTACCCCGCGTAACAAACTTTTTTCTGGTTATCTAATAATCCTGCAAGTCATCGTCATCATGGCCTACGAGCTCAAGGGCAAAGTTGCTCTCATCACCGGCGCAGGGTCCGGTAAGCCGTCCCCCATACCAGGCTCCACCTGAACCATGCCGGAATATGACCCGGTGCCGGCCTCGCTATAGCTAACCATCTAACCCCTCGCATACAGGCATCAGCCACGCCCTGGCTGAGCGCCTTCTCGAGGCTGGCACCTCGGTCATGATCGCCGACCTGGGACTGCGTCCGGAGTCGGAGGAGACGCTGAAGAAGTATCCTCACCCGGCCGAGGCGGGCAAGCCGTCCGCCTTGTTCCACAAGACGGATGTGGTGGACTGGTCCCAGCTCAGTGCCGTGTTCGAGGCCACGCTCAAGGCGTTCGGCCGCGTAGATATCGTTGTGAACGGCGCCGGCATCTTTGAGGCGCCCTGGACTTCGTTCTGGAACCCACCCGGCGTGAGCCCGCTCGCGAAGGACGCGGCCGATGCCCAAATCGGCTCGTACAACATCTTCAACATCAATGCCATCGCCCCGATCCGGCTGTCCCAGATCGCCATCGACTATTGGCTGCAGAACCGTGATATTCAGGGCAGCTTTATGTCTCTCTCGAGCATGGGCGCCTACATCCACTCCATCCAGACGCCGTTCTACTTTGCTAGCAAATCGGCGCTCGTCAGCGTGCATAAGTCTCTCCAGGCCCTGAAGAAGTTGGTTGGCATCCGCAACGCGGTCATCTGCCCCGGCCCGACCCGCGTATGTGTCGTATAACTGGTTTTTCTTTTGGCGATGGAATCGGTGCTAATCTAAATCAACTTCCTAGACGCCCCTTTTCGACCAGGATTTCTGCAAGGACCGTCTCGCACCTGAGGATCTGGCTCTTACCGCGGGAGACGTAGCGGACCTGATGATGCGCGCTCTGACTGAAGAGCAGTACGGCGATGGTAACATCCTCGAGATCATGAAGACTGGAACCGCCGAGAACCCCGAGATCGTGGAGAAGCAGGTGCAGCTCGAGGCGCTCTACCCGGCGCTGAGCCCCATGGGGATGGGCAAGGCGATGGAGGAGGAGATCAAGTTCATGGGACTTGTGGCCCAAAAGGGCATGCGCACTTCGCTGCCGTGAGGAGCCAGTCTATTTTAGCTCGCTTTATACCCAATTGACATGCAGGTACCTGCCTCCCTCGGCCCATCTGTGGTTCGACACTTATATGCATGGCGTGAGATTCATTGGCCGATGAGGTGGTAGCTCCACTGCTCTCCGGTGACACTTTGCCACAAGTTTCGGGACAAAATATTGTACATAGGAGAACGTCTGGGCATTGCATACACGGCTAGGCTAGTGGATATTAAGCGCCACCTAATGACTTGCCCCAGGTCTGGCTCACCTCATTTTTCCGGGATCGAGTCGCAGAACGACCTTTGGTAGATATGCATGCAGTTTGTTTGGTCAACCTGCGGGCTGCAGTAGCGAACACATGCCAGTTGATCTGCATCAAGGCCCCAAGCGCCTTGGTACTTGCCAACGAACCATATCGGAGCTGTGGTGCAGCTCTTCTGTTCCTGGAGGCATCTGGCAATAGTCTAAGGCATATCGTTTGGAGTCCTAAACTATCCGATGAATTTCGAAGTCGGTACTTCATCTGCACACATTATGAACTTCTGGGCTAGCCCTGTAGACACGGGGACAATTGGTTCTCTTAGAAAAGCTGTCGAGAAGTAGAAAGCCGGTTACTAGTTTAGCAAGGCAGAACACGGTCGTGAGGTGAAGTTGCCCAGTCCGAAACATTCGGGCCAGTACCAGAGATTGCTTACGGAGCGGCCGGGGATGTAAAAGTCAGAATACCGCTCCTACATCATCAAGACTGCCGGTACTAGCTGCTGGCTCCCTTGCTCCAAAGAATTGAGTCGGCCACCTTTCCCAGAGCTCTACGTGCTTGCCGAATGGCGATCGCTGCAAGTTAACGTTCAACTACATAGCTCCCGAGGACGGAACTTCCACGAAAGGTCGGAAAATTCACTAGTGCTTCTCCACAGCTTTATACGGTACAAAGTGCAAGGAACATGGACTCGGACCTGTCGGTGCCAGTCACTGCTCTCCGGCCCTCAATCGTCCCGGAACCCACATTTCCGGAGCTCTAGGGCCATCCCGGGGCCTGTCAAGTCCGCTAAGAGGTCAAAAATCCTCGTGATGACGCTAGGCCGCAATCGGGTTATTGCCGATATACCCAACGCCTCGAAATACTCCGTATTATTCTGAGCTTTGTGCTGGTGTTTTTGTTCTTTCCGTCGCTAGTCGGCCGTCTATCTATTGTGATTATCTCAGCTTGAGGGGATAAAGAGTTAGATAGGAAGATGGGACATATAACTTGGTCAGTTGCGCAATGCCCCGCCATGAACTTGGCGTTCAAAGCGTGCGAGATTACGAGCCGCGAAACTGGAGACGACGGAAGCTATTTACATCCGGTGATTACGAATTGATCACCGTAGATAACACACATATATATGTAGATACCATCTCGCCAGAGAGAGATCATTCAAGCATCTTCGCTCTATCCTGATTCCTTCTTATTCGCACTAGTATTCACGAAGTGCACAATGGCCGGTGACAAGGTTCTTGTGCTGGGCGCCACGGGGCCTTCTGGCATATGCCTCCTCCGCGAGCTCCTGCATCGAGGCCACGCGACCATCGCCTATGCACGGACGCCGTCAAAGATCCCCGAAGATCTCGCATCCAATCCGCTCCTGGAGGTAAGCCAGTTCATCTACCTCGTCGCCCCCCCGCGGCACTCTTCTAAAGAATAGCCTTCGATAGGTAATCCAAGGCGCCATGGAGGATACGGAGGCTCTGTCTGCGGCCATTGCCAAATCCAAGATCATCGTCTCTCTGCTGGGGCCCAACCAATTCAGCGCGCCCATGCCTTACCCATCATACTACTCTACCATCTTCAAGCTCATGAGGGACAACGGTGTCAAACGCATCTTAGCGATGAGCACCGTGTCGGCCGACGTGCCAGAGGACAAATCTCAGCTTCTCATTAGCTTTTTAGTCCTTGCTGTTCGGCTGTTGGTACCCGCAGGCTATCGGGTTATGAGGGACATTGCCAAAGTCTTTAAGGACGAAGCGGATGGCCTGGACTGGACTATATACCGTCTCGCCTTCATTCCTGGCGGCGATGATGAAGCATCCTGGAAAACGGACCGCCAGCACACGGCGCACGCCGGATATGTTGGAGATGGCAAATTTAAGTCGTGGATGAAGCGTGCAGGGTTGGCGAGATGGCTGGTGGATTGCGTCGAGGGAGAGCAGACCAAGTGGATCGGCAAGCTGCCTGCTGTGAGCGACCTTGGTGTTGACAAGAAGACGGTCTGAAGCGTCTAGGCTAGACACATGTTAGGATATCTAGGACGTAATGTATTAGTTGTGGACTATACCAGTGCTAAATTCATAGGGGATAATCATAGATCTTAACTGCTTTGAGGGCCGTATCTTCTAGCATATTAAACAAAAAAGTCAGATTAGCTAGCTGTAAGTGCACATAAGCTAGGTACTCGGAGCTGGTGGTCGCGAAGGAGAACACTGGCTACGAGACGGAATATCCACAAAACACACTTAAATACCCGCGACAAGTTGTAGTCATAATGAACCGCCTTTGATAACTCTCATCGTCCCCATGCGGGGAGGCGTCATCTCCAACTCGCACTCCCTGTCGTCGGTTCGATTTCGAACGCGACCCCAGCGGTCAAACTGGTCCTCGCCGTGGAGCCGTTCGGATCCGCGGCGCGGCCACCCGCGGCGATATACCGCATCGACGAATTCCTCTTTGAGCACATTCCAGCTAGTCGCACAGAAGATGACGCAGTTCCAGACTCCCTGGAGCGGAAGCACGATGGCGCTGGCAAGATTCAGCCCATAATTGGCGCCTTGCGGGTTCACCAATGTGTAGACACGGTTGATGCTGCTCGGAGTCCATGTGACAAGCACCGAGATGGCGAATACGAAGGAGGTACGTAGATACGCCAGCTTTACGGGGTCGAGGTGGCGGAGCTTACCTATGAAACGAACCCAAGGTCTCCTGATCCAGCCACAGAAGCTGGGCTTGTGTTTTCTGCGTGTGGCACGGCCCGAGACGCTGGAGATGGTAGTAAATGGCACTACAGTTGTAGCCGCGGATAACGGCGAGGTCAGAGCAGTGCCGTTAGCGACCGAGCCCCACGGAGTCGAGTGGAGAGCCCGACCCGGCGGGGTGACGGGAGTGATGAGATGGGACTGGCCGGGGGTCGGAGGTGGCGTAGTGTGCACCTGAACCTCGGTGGTAACTATGCCATAGGTGCGGACGGGAGCATGTACACAATGAGCCTGGACGACAGAGTCAGCACCGTCTTCCTCGGGATGCGGGGATGGATGCACAAGGGGGATGCGTTAGGTGCTACGATGCCGACAGTTAGGCGGACAGAGGGGATGCGGAGGGAATGTGTGACGTGATCAGATCGGGACGTGCCTTTTCCCCGGAATCCCTTATATCGGACCCGGATACATCCTTGGCCGGATTGCTGAACGTCAGGTTGCGCAGCTGGTTACGCTGGTGGAATACCTGATATCCAACAGCCACGTAAATGACGGCCGATAAGAGGATGCAAGTCCAGATGGGTAGGTAGTAGGTAAAGATGCGCAGCGAGTTGTACGGGTCCGCAATCCAGCACCAGAGCTGCCGCATTCGTCAGCGTTCACATCGGAGAATAAGGGGGCGGCTCGCGCGCAAGACCAACCGTGGCGTTTCCATATATGCCCACTCCATCCGGACGGACGATGGCGATGACTACGGCCGGGATGGCGGGCGACCCGAAACAGATCAAGGCGTAGGCCCAGAGATATTTCCGAAAGCTGTTGGGCGATGCGGCCCAAAAGAAGACTGCGAAGACATTGATGGCCATCGCCAGCGACCACCAAGGATCGCTCTGCATGAACCTGGCGTGCCCAACGTATCAGTAATCTGGCTACAGCGCCCTGTCACCTTGCATATCCATAATCCTTCAACCCGCCACAGTCGCACATCTGGGGAATAGCACGAACTAAGCCCCCTAACGCGGGGCAGGAGTAGAATTGCACGGGAGAAGCCGAATAAGCACTTACATCTCTAGGAGGAAACCCTGGACCTGGCACAACGGAGAGCCATCTCCAGCAAGAACGCCCGAGTACCCGATCAGGCACGCCGTGCTTGCGCCGACATTTGCGATGGATGCGAACAGGATGAAGGTGTTGGGCAAGGTTCGCAGGCGTTTGAAGAAGGCGTAGGTGGCGAAGATAAGGAAAACGCCGACCAGGCTGAGGGAGGCGCCAGTCCGCTCGAACGCCTGGATGGTCTCCCGCTGGGTAATAGTGAGATTCATGAAGCGGTCTCCGGCATCCTCAGGAATGGGATCGTGGAAGGCGAGCCTAGCCATCTTAACGGAAGAGAGGGGAAAGGGGGGAAAGGGAGGGGATAGTAAAGAAGCCACCACGGCGATCGACATGGGGGGGGGTCGCGAGCAAGCTTGAGACCAAC
Source organism: Thozetella sp. PMI_491 (assembly GCA_021432635.1). NCBI lineage: Eukaryota > Fungi > Ascomycota > Sordariomycetes > Chaetosphaeriales > Chaetosphaeriaceae > Thozetella > Thozetella sp. PMI_491. Next base: position 435,864 of record MU270040.1, read on the forward strand.
TCAGCGCGGACCTGGCTGGACGCCCGGACTGGGGGCAGAATGGTGTGGTGTGGGTGGGTGTGGAAGGCGGGATGATGCAATCACGAGAAGCCTGGCAACGCCCCCTGCTGGAAAAGGGAAAGAGCCGTGGTGAAGGAGGGTAGGAAGAAACGGGAAGATCTAGAGCAGCCGGGAACGACAAAGTCAGGCTTCGGATTGGCGGTGGCTGACCCCCCTGAGACGAGGATGGCGCTGGGAGGGGTTGCGGACCTCGCTTGCCTTTCTATGAGTGCCGTCGTCTTTCTGGGTGTGTAACGATGATGGCTAGCTGGTAGCGGAGTCAATGGCAGGATATTAGCTTGCGACTGGCTTCTTGATACAGAGCGAGCAGCGCGATGTGGAATCCCTACTGGCTAGCAGGGTGTAGAGCCGGGAACCTGCCGTATGGCGAAGCAGTAGAGTCTCAGTATGCGTTGTCCAGAGAGCCAAGGTCAAGGCCGACTTTCGTCCTCGAGACCAGTGGGGCAAGGCCTTCCCTGCAAGAACACGCCTCGTCTGTAGCAGACCCGCTTGTCGGTAGTGGTGGTGGTCGCGAGGCGTCGGGTACTATCGGGCGGGGTGCTTGTCTCTGGGGACGAAGCCGAGATCCAAGACAAATGCAGCAGCGTACCGGCAGCCACAGTCGTTAGCTCCGGCCGGCTAGATGTGTATTGGCCAAGAAGCAGAGGTGATAATACGCCCAAGGGGCTGTGTGTTATGTGGGCGCCGGAGAGCACTTTCAGCTTCTTCGCATGGGGTAATGTCCCAACACGAGGACCAGAACAAAGCCCAAGATGGCCACACTGGTGTTGCATCAGGGTAAGGAGAGGCGGCGTTGCGCTCAATCGAGTGCCGCCGGCGACCTGCACTCCACTTCCTGACTCTAAGACCTAGCACTGTGGTCAAGGGCTTTGTATGCGCTCACCCGGTTCTGGCTGTTAGTATTTCCTCTCTAGAGCCACTGGTTAGTCGATATCCAGGGGGGCGAAGCGAGAGAGACTGTTCACTAGAGCGTATCAGGCAGTTCTGTGCTCTATGGCCTGCTTCATCCGGCCTCGCTATCTCCAATTCACCGGGGAGCGCGATCCGCAAAGGGCGGCACTGGCGTTCAACTGCCTCACAGCCGACCGATGGAGTCTTGATTTTCTTCTTGTACCCCCTCTGTTTTGCCCCGGCTGCTCGAGCGCTCCGTTGGATACAGCCAGGGTATCGGATCAGGGCCAAATTGATTGTGCGACGCCTTTGGCAGCGATAACGGGGTGATTGGGCAATGGTGGAGGCGAGGGGGAGCACGACAGGTCGGTCTTCATATCTGGTCTAAATTGGAATCAGAGACGGTTCCCCAGCCAAGGAATTACTGCGTTTCGAGGAGGACAGGCGGAGAAGGGCAAGGTGAAGACTGGGTGAACTGGAAAAGATACACACAAGACTGATGCGCTGGACCCGACCGGGGTGCGGCTCACTTGGCAAGTTGTTTCCTCCGATACAGACCGGTTGAGATATGGACGTATGGCACGGGCTGCAAGAACTAGAACGGCCAGACTCGGCGCCCGGACGCCTCTATTGCGACATAGGACGAGCTACCCCGGATCACTCTAAAGATGGAAAGCCGCGGTTGCACAGCAGGGTATTTCTCTTCCTCCCACTTCGTTCCTCGACCAGGGAGGCAAACATTCCACGCCCAAATGTCCGCAGTCAAGCTTCAGCCACTCTATCATGACCGGCTGGCGAGCAAACTCTATCGCACAACCCCGGCCATCAGGAGCGGTCTAGAACGGAGACATGCGCCTACCTCCACTATACGAGGAGCTATTTATCAAGCCGCACATCGCATGCGCGTGAACAGTCGCCTTGCTAGCGGTCTGCGTCGATTGTATGGTCCTCATTGGCTGGCGTGCAAGCTCCCGTCGCGGCCGCACAGCCGGCCATTGTTTGTCCCTCTGCCAAGACGGGTCCCGGAGGGGAGAGACAGCGACTGCTGAAAACGAGAGGCGGCGGCCGGGCGGGCCACCTCGCGAGGGAGAGGGGAGCTTGGGCGCCAAGTCGCACACCGCGGCACCGAACGCCCTGGAGCTGTGTGGTGTTGAATATGGCCGAGGCGGGTACGTGCGTTCGGGATGGTAGCTCGAGTCCGCACGCGAACCGATCATTGGCGTATGGCCATGGCGGTGTGTGACCAACACGTGGAGCGAGTGGGAACTAGCAATAAGCTTGTTGCCCTCTTTTCGGCCTGTGTTGTGCTGTAGATTGGGGGTGTGGGTTAGGATATGGGACGAAGAATCCGCCTCGTTGAGGGTGATTGGTGGGGCACCTTTGCGAACACGGATATTCCTGCACCGTATTGTCTGATTCTCCGCCCTCTATGCATATATTAAGCTCCCGCTTGGTGCAGATGGCCGAGATATTGAAGTGTGGCAGCGGAGCCCTGAGGAGAGATTCTGCACCCGAGAGCTTTCCGTCTTCCGTGGGTGCATTGGGCACTAAAACGCGAGGCGTTTGGTGTTCAACTACTGGATAGAGCCGAGCCTTTGCTCGGGGAATGAACACCACTCGAGGACCCTGTTGGTTTGTTAGTCACCAGTGATGTACTGATATCTGAAGGCCCGTGTCCACCCATGGAAACAACGTTGTGGCTTTCCTGGTCTCGAGACAGGTGTCGTAGCTGTATGCTTCAGAATTCAAGCCTCTGCAACGACAGCGTTAGTATCGTTTCAACAAGTATATGGTTTCGTTAAAACCGGGAGTTTACTGCACAGCAGCTTTGGTTACGGGTGCGACAAATACCACTGACCTTGATCGAGATCCTACAATCCAATCCAGAAGTGGTGCTACATTGATGCAGTTGATGCTTCTTGTATTCCTCAGGCAAGTCTCCCAATCTTTATTCAATATCGGTAATTCTATCTCAATAAGCAATCCCACAGCTACTTTCAACAATCACACTAGGATACTTAGACTACACTCGCAAGATACACTGAAAACATCATGGTGGAGCGTGCCCGCTCGGAAGTTGTGGACAAAGGTGTGCCGAACTGGCTCAAACCTTTGGGGGAGCAGACCTGCGGCAGCTCATCATCTTGGGCAGTTGCGCGTATCAACTAGTTAGACTTACACCATATGTTTGTTTATTCCTAATAGGCCGAGCCGGCTGATGTTATGCCACCCAATACCTACTGATCTGAGCATATTGACTCCTCCTTGCGTACGGATCTTCGGATTGAAAGTTAGCATTGTGGATTCATTATGCATTAGCTGCATCTCGAGCTTGACGACCCCACCTACGCAGCCAAAAGTGTCTCCTTCTCCTCGCCGAGAACGAGTCTGCATTGTACTGATTTTCTAGTTTGGAAGTGTGCTCGAGCGCCCCTGTCGTTTATGATCCAAAATATATCCCTTGACAGTAGACCCATGTTGACAATCGCGCGATTACAAAGCCCCCCCTTGAACAACAGCTCTTCAAGTTTACGCGTCACTCTCCGTCCCCCCGGGCGGGGAACGGGAACCCGAGACCGTGCGATGTGCCAAAAATGGCGAGCAACACGCCGTCTGCAAGGTCGCCCACGATCCCTCGAGACCACCGCGACACGATTGCTCGTTCTGGGCAGCGCATCGTCAGAGCACGGGTACTTTTCTCAAATAATGTGATGGCACCTCCACGCACCTCTGACGATGCGTTTGGACCACTGCCGTCGTCAGCTTTTTCAGACCATGCAGGCCGCGTACTGCTCTTCCCCAGATTGGCAGGTATCGACGCAACCCACAAGGGCGGGGGCCCGGGGCGAGATCTCCACTGCGACGCCGCCCGGGCCTATCCGGTAGTTGAAGGCTGGGGTCTCGGCACTAGGCCCCCCTGCCGCCCGTCGCTACCTCTGCCGAAGCCCGAGCTTGAAACACGGCGCTGCGGAGAAGAAAACCTCTATAGGGTTGCGAGGCGTTCTCGACCTTGCCTCTAGCCTTCAATGGCTCACAGGGGTACGGTTTGGCTCCAGGGTTCGTCTGACATCTGCAACCGTTTAAGGGGATGCTAAGGCTGTTGAGCCTCAGACCTCTCGCACTTGGCGCTGTCTTCCGCATGCCAAGGCGCGCCGTGAATCTTGTGATGTTTGGTCCTCCCGCGCTCTCTTAGCTATTCTCCATCACCTATTTGGGCCGATGATCTACACCACTAGGATTCTCCGGCCGTAGCTAAGTCTGCAGAGTCGACCGTAGCCTAGTATGCGATGCAGACCGCCGCCACCCGGACTGCACCGTTTGAGTCGGGCTCGTATCGGGCGCGCGGCCGTCTCTCGCAATGTCATCATCCTGCTCATCTCGCCCGGCCACGGGACCTTCGGTCCTGGAGCAGATAAGGCTAGGGGCACTGCGCACTGGCGGGGGCGGCTTTGGACCCCTTGCAAGTGTCGGGGAAATCTGGCGATCATCCCTAGTAGCTCTCTGGTGGATCTACCCACAGAACGAGAACAACATCCGACGGCGCTATCGTCGGCCCACTAAATGGGGGAGGACGTTTGGGCAAGAACTGTTGAGCGTAACACATATTAGTAGCGCCCTGATTGGTCGGTTGCTCTAAGCTCGAGAGCAACATGGGAGCAAGACGGATTAGGAACTTCTTCACGATGAACATCGTGTATCCACCTCGAGCTTTGGCCGCTGCTTCCTTCCCGGGCTGCTCGCCGCCACCATCCGACAGTGGATATATAAGCCCTTCAGCTTCTCTTCTCTCGCTGTTCCCATCACGCTGTTCTCCATATCCGTTCCGAGTCTCTGGTTTCAAGGTACCCCTAGTTCGGATCTCTCCACTGTCAACATGCATTCTTCTATCCTTGTCATCAGTCTGCTGGTTGGACTGGCCCCTGCTATACCTAGCGGCAGCGGCTCCAAGGTGGTTCTGGAGAAGCGCCAGTCGAGCTGCCCGTCCGTCTGGACCGAGGCGACTGCGGACCTCAAGGCGTCCTTTGTGGGCAGCGATGGGTTGTGCACAGATGATGCCCGCGCTGCCATCCGCCTTTCCTTCCACGACTGCTTCCCTGAGGCGTGCGATGGTTCCATCGTCCTGTCCGATGAGTGCACGTCCAGAGGCGAGAACTCGCAGCTCACCAGCATCTGCAGCACAATCGGGAGCAAGGCTACACAATATAACGTTAGCACCGCGGACATGATTCAGTTCGGTACCGGTATGCCCCCATACTCGTCCCCAGTTCTCCAGTCCCCAGTTCCCACTCCCCACTATCCGAATGGTATAGACGAGTCTAACCTTCCTCGCTAGCCATGGGCATCGCGTCCTGCCCGGGTGGACCACTCATCTCCTTCAAGGTCGGCCGCACCGATACGACCACCGCTAATCCATCCGGCCAGATGCCCGGTGCCAACACCGACGCGACCACACTTATTTCTCAATTCGCTGCCAAGGGCTTTACGGCTACAGAACTCGTTGCGCTTGTCGGCGCCCACTCCACTGCTAAGAACCTCGGTGGCACGGCCTTGGACTCAACTGTTGGCGACTGGGATGTCACGTACTATTCTGAAACTGCAGATGGGACAGCACCTGCCAGCATTAACGCCGACAAGTTTCTCAGCAATGCCTCCGAGACGGCTTCAACATGGAGTGGCTTCGCGGCTTCCCAGGCGGCTTGGAACGCCGCATTCGTACCAGCGTGAGTCAACCCTAAGTCTTTAGAGACCGAGTTCGTAGACTTGGCACAGCTGACACGACCACAGGATGGAAAAGATGGCTGTACTCGGGAATGATGAAGCAAGCCTGATTGACTGCTCAAGCGTGATCTCGGACGCTTTTGCGTAGGGGCTTCTAAAGATAAATGTATATTATTTGCTTAACTTTAGTGCGGCTTGGATGATAGATACCTAAGGAATGAATATCCCTCTTTGCGGACTTGCTTACAACTTTGTTCAACCTTGATCTAAGTTTGCGTTAGTGTTAAAGAAGGGCATCAAGCGCTGCTACCCTCCGGATCCGTTCATATACGATATATATCAATATAAAGGTCAAGCATGGGTCAAGATATTGTCATGGTCTATATTCAGTGAGAACGTGAACTGATTTTCGTGAACCCCCCAGTCTACCGACTGTATTGGCCCTTGATGGTATAGTCTTTCTGCGGCCCGTTGACCTTGTATGCCAGGGTCCAGTTTGTTAGGTTAACCGCCGCAAACTGAAAAGTGTAATTGACGTTATAAAAGTCGTCTATGCACAGATGTCCTGCGTCCGCCTCCCAGACGGCATCTGCACTGCTTTCTTGGTCAGCGGGCACCTTGAACTCTACTTGGTGAAACAAGTAGTCGGCCTTCTTTTGGTCGTCTGTCTTGGCGAACCAGACGCTCAGCTTGTCCGTCTGCTCGTTGTAGCGCCAGATGTAGCGGCGTGTTGCTCGGAATATCATGCCGTTCTCCGCCCGAAACTCGCCGTCTTCGATGTACAGATACTCGAGGCCAGGGTCGCCATCCTGCTCAAGACGCTCAAATTCGGTATCGCGACCGTCCTTGGTGCCCCGGCGAAGGAGAAACTTGGCAGTGCCGCTGAAGTGACCGCTGGGATGGCTGGGTAGCCGGCTGATGAGATCACGCTCGAGCTTCCATTCTCCAAGAAGAGAACGGAATACGGCACGGGCGACAAAGCCACCGCTGCGGAAGCCGGACCAGGCGGTTTCGAGGGTCGAGCGCATAGACCTCTCGACCTCTGCAGCCTGTTCCTCAGTTAGGTCGATGTTTGGATACCTAGCCGGAATAATGATATCCATCTCTGGGCCACCTGGTGTTAGTGTAGGCATTGCGGCCTTGTAAGGAATCCTCTGAACCTGTAGAGGTCTGGCAAATTCTTCCATCAACCAGAGGTAATCACTCATTGGGAACTGCGAGGCTCGTGGATCGGAACGGAGGCCAATCGTTCGCTCGAGAGAGATGTCGTTGCTCAGGGCGGAAGCCATGGCTGGTCGGAGCGATGGCGACTCAGGACCGCCGGCAGCCCAGAGAGCAGCGACGAACCGCGCTTGCGATTCCATGACACCCCAGTATGGCGATCGATAGAAACCAACAAAGCCGAGGTTCGGCACCTTGGGGTGGTGGGTACCGTGAAAAGCCAGTGCCACCGTGTTGTTGAGGTCCTCAGATGCAATGGCAAGCGTTTCCTTAACCTCGTCGGGCAGATACGCTACCGACGACGCAGCATCGAACCCGGTCGCGAGAATGACGGCTGCGACGTCGGAAATATCGGCAGCTGGAGTTTCTGTCTTTGCAGTACGGCCATTGATCGAAGCTAGCTTGCCGTATGAAAGCGTGATGTCGCCGGACTTCACAAAGCCTAAATAGGGGTCACTGACGGCGAGGAATGGCTGGTCATCAAAATTGGCATCGTCCACAGTGACATCTAGGGAAAACGCGCTTTGATCGGTTCCTAGTACCGTCTTGAAAATTCCGTTGGAGATACGAGCGGCCTCTACTGATATATGGCCCTGCGTGTTCATCAATGGCTTCGGTCGGTTGGCGAGGTTGTATGGGCTGAAGTCCAAGGGGAGGAACGGAGGAGCCTTGGCGGCTGGCTATGAAGTAGAAGCGATTAGAGAGAGGAGCTGTGAGGCTATATCTTGGTGACTTACCTTTGGAGTCATGGTCAGCGGCATTACCCAGGTTGGCCGCTGGACGAGGTGGTGGAGGGTATAGCTCTGTCCATCGATCGAGGAGGGACCCGGTGAGTGCTTGGCAGTCGACAGGTGAGTAGCAATTGTGCCGGCGATCTCGACGCCGGACATCTGACCACCGACAACCAGTATCTTGCCCGACTTCGGAGCATTGGAGCCCAACAGGCTCTCGAGGTCTCGGTATCTGCTGCTGTGGACGACAGGAACCTCGTGCTGCGCTCTTTGGAGCTGAGACGGGATGGCCGGTCGACCGAAGTAGCCGCTGGCGACCAGGAGGTAGTCGAAAGTATGCTCCGACTCCTCCTGGCCATCTTCCGACCGGGTCCGGACGCGCCAGGAATGGCCGGGACCGCCGTCGATGGTCGTGGACAAGAGCTCCGTCCTCTCCACGCGGCGGCCAAGATGAAGCGTCGCTCCGGCGCAATACTTGTCCCGGTATCGCTCTAGGTACTGACCAATCTGCCAAGCACGAGGGATTTGCGGGGCGTCGTCCGGCCAGGAGAAATCACTGAAGTGCATGGTGTGCCGGCTCTGGTTGGCGACCATGCAGGGATGCATCAGGCCCGCACCGTCATCCTTTCGCGTAGGCCATAGACCACCCACGCGAGGTTGCGCATCGAAGATGGTCACCTCAAATAGGCCCTTGCACGCGCCATGTAGGAGGTTCTTGGCGGCGACGAGCCCGGATGGGCCGGCCCCTGTGTGGTCCGGTCAGCAGGAGTTAAGCTTCGGAGGGGGAGAGAATGTATGCTAGAGGGACTCGAGAAGGACAGAGAAGCGCTACAAAAAGCGACTTACCAACAATGCACACGGTCTTGGCCATCGAACCGAAGGTGCGAAGATAGATGGATGGAGGAAGGAAATGGAGAGAAGGAGAAATCCGGCCGGGCGTGATGCCGGAGAGACCGGGCCTGGGCGTTGAGTCAAGCGAGCTCAGAGCGGCGGCTGAGTGGGGCTACTAGGGCCTCCGGGTTCCTGAGGTACGCAGAGCTCTAATCTGGGTGTATCCGGGCGGCTTCGGGGCCAAGGAAGTCGCTCTACCAGCTTCCTAGATCCTTCGCAGCCGCTATTTTTGCTGTAGTCGTGCGCTAAGCCAGCATTTATTGTGTGCGAAGGGAGAGCTTGCGAATGGGGACCCCAAAAGAGGGGCTGCCGGCCGTGGCGTGGCGTGGCGGGCCGATGTTGATGAGTCTCCACGTCCGGGCTATCTTTTTTATGAGGGCAAAAATCTCCGATTCTCTGCGTGTGTTGACGCACTCTAATTATTGATGCCATCAGACTTATGGCTGACGCTGCCGGAATTGGGAAGGATCTTCCGAAAGACGTTCGATCAATCCTACCGCCGGAGCTCCTGCAGTCAGCTCGGGTTGGTTAGACCCAAAGCGATTTAACACGTTAAATTTACCGGCTTTTTTATTTCAACACGAAATTAAAGAATGAAGGGATCTTTCTTAAATTTATCGAAACGCGGTGGATTGCACTATGACCTTTCTTTCCATTTGTGGGTCCACTGGATTGCTTTTCGGGTCGTGACCAGAGCGATCACGTGCAGTAGAGACCCTTCTTCCATGTAAAATAAGACTATTAACTACGCTCGTTTGCGTTCCTTTCTAGTTGTTATCGTCATCAATAGTTACAGATTATTAGATGAACCAACCTAATACGATCGTTTTGCTAGTTTTACGGAGCTTTGCCTCGTCTCCTTCTATGTACCACTAGATCTCACGTTATTGTAGGCAGATACGACCATTTGTTCCATGTTACAGCTACTATACTAGATTGTGTACATGTGTCCATGTTTCGTGTGGTGTGGTGTGTATGCTACGATCAGAGCCACCACTATGTAGCCCAGCCAATGTAACCCAGCCACTGTACTGGTCCCCTTCTTCAGTAGCTACTTCAAATAACTTTACGACTTATCATATGCTATTTTCTGTAACTCAGCAGTGGATACCGGCAAAGTAGATTCGCTCTTGCCAAAGAAAGCAACCCGTAAAACGGGCTTGCCTTAGTGACCACCAGCCGCCTCAAGTCACACAAGGTATTCGCCATATTAACAGTAATGAACCTATCTTGAATGAGCATAAGAAAATAACAATACATAGTTGCGCAGCAATAGCCATTCCTCCTGTCCTTGCCCGTACAGTGTGTGCCGATATTTTTGACTCCGAGATTTGGCTCCAATTCATAACCGCAATGTACCTTACCCGGCTTCAAACCCAAGAAAGCCCCGTTCAAATTCCTTCTATTTTGTTTTATCTAGCGCAAAAAACGAGACAGGATCCTTGTAGGTACCGCCGAGGATGTCCCATATGGCGAAGTATTGCCCGAAGTTGTAATTGATATTCTTATGGTGTACTGTGTGAAACTGGACACGGTTATCATCTAATGAGACAACCAGTCAGAACGAACCATCACGAGGGAGAGGATATTTTAGAGTTTTCCATACGTAAGATCATTGTCCAGATCATATTGAATACCAAAACTACCACCTGAGCGTAATCGGACATAGGAAAGACAAAGCTATAACTGTAGATAGGTAGACTCATGATCCAGGCCTCCACGGGATCAAATGCGTAGCCCGAGAAAGGAGTAGGAATGACGTAGCTGTCGGTTGTTTCATAAGCCCTTCTGTTCTACTCCACTGTACAAGGAAATAATTATCTTACGAATGATGCTTTTTGTGAGAAAGCCTAAACAGGAAGCGTGTGTGAAATATCCGGTGCATGACGTATAAACAGACGTCGTTAAAGAGCACAAATAAGGGAAATTGCGCAATTTCATACCACAGGCCGAGACTCCCGAATTTATAGATATTTGCAAACCCGTGAAACTGGGCTACAAATATCGGAGCGGTCAAGAGGCTGCCTAATAGAAGCGTCGATAGCGAATTTAGAACTTCGGATTGAATTTGGTTTCGACGAAATTTCGGATCTTTCATCAGGGACTTGTCGAAATTCAGGTAGTAACAAATAGCCCCAAAAGCAAAGAAAAGGAAGAAACTAGATATCCTACCAAAGGTTAGAATTTTTAGATATTCTGTCTCACGACACGTACCATAGTATAAAAAATACACTGGTGCCTTGGCGGATTGGGTGTGACCTCTCCCACACTTGCGCATTGGCAGAAAGGCCACAGACGCCCCTCTTCCATCTGTATTTCATGTCCAGGAACCATGAACAGGGAATTTCTTGCGTGAAGGAAGGGCATATCTTGAGCTTGAGTGTTTCTCGAACCGATGTGTACGCCGAGTCGAAGAGTACAGAGTCCATATAGCTCACGAGTGACTCCATTTTGGCAACCTGAGCGATGATTGAAGCTTTCATAAGACTTGGTGGGGAAATCGAGGACTCTCCGGCGGCTGGATCTAGGAGAGCTCTATATATTTACAGAAGAGCTAGGGAGGGTAAATAGGTCCGACTCAGATCGAGCCTAGTCTACCTATGTCTCGGCAAACCCAGTTTAACGAATTCAAAGTCAATAACTCTGTCTTTCATGCATCCAGTGCTCGGAGACAGGGTAAAGTTTGACAGCTAGTGGCTATCTGACACAGAGTTAGCGATTCGCATACCGGAACCTTGGGTCTATACTGTAAGAGTCTAGCACTAGCACACTAGGCCAATTAGTTACACCATAAAAATGGAACGTTGTACGATCAAGCGTCCTGCTGTTGCTAGTGACTTCATAAACCCACATGGCTACTTCACCTACGTGACATGTACTAAGAATCCTCACCTGAAAAAGAGTGATTTATTGGTTTCACTTGAAATGTTATTTCGGATCAGACAGCTAGCACTAAAGGCACTAAAGAGTGTCTAATAAGCCCCTGCCATGGCCTAGGAGCCGTACATTCCATCTGCAGTGTACTGTACCTCTGCTTTGAGATCTATGCGAGGCTTGACCTTGGCTTCAACATGTAATCAATTCGGATTAAATGGAAACTATTGCTTATAGATTCTCACAACCGCCAAAGATATTTTAACGGTGTGAATTTTTGCACCGAAGTATCCCGTGAAATTTAAAGTCACGTCTCGAGCTTATGAGAGCCTATCGAGCCGCGTATTCATATATGGAGCTGCACGGGACATTCATATCTAGATGTTATTTTCCTTGCCAAGGTCACTTCTCCCGGATCAGTTTTCTTCAAATAAAATGGACGCAATGCATAAACAGCGCACGATGCGATGGGCTAATGTCGTGGGTCAAGAGGTTGCCTGCTTCTTGCTCGTTGTGACCTGTCCGCTTTTCAACTTGTTTTTCTGGATCTCGTACCAATATTTCGGCGCATCTCTCAGCACTTGTTGGGCTGCTCTAGTAGCTGAAGGTCCCTCATTTTTCTTGTCTCGTCTACCTTACCCCACGAAATCTTCAGTATCATCATATTTATTCTGGATTTTATTACAAGGCCTTCTATACCTCTTTTTACCTGGTCCTATTCATCGAGGATCTCGCACGCCTGGTGGCAGACAGCTACAGTACAAGCTAAACGGGCTCAGTGCCTGGGTTTGCACAACAGCAATTGCTCTTGTGGCATCACACAGTCAGCTCATTGACCCGGCGTTTATTGCAGAGAACTGGGGCAGTATCCTCACAACTGCCAATATCTACTGCTTTATTCTCATTTGCATCTTTTCCATCAAAGCTCACATGAGACCTGACAATGCAGAAGATACTTTTCTGACAGGTAATGTTCCTTATAGTTTGGGATCTAGAAGGACGATACTGGATTCATCCAATTGCCCTTGATTTCACGACTACTGCTGCCTGCGGCGTGGCGGCATATTATTTTCAAGCCTCTGCCTGCTTTGGCTAACTTTTGGGTGATCTAGGACGTTTCTGGTACGATCTATTCAATGGAGGAGAGCTCCACCCGCGAACGGGAAGCATGTTTGACTGGAAACACTTCAATGCCAGTCGATCCGGCGGTATCCTTGCCTGGACTTTGATGTAAGTTCAGTATCAAGGTCTCATAACGCTTGTCTGCATTAACTAGACCTTGTCGATCACGAAAGTCTACTTATACTAGCCTCTTAGCGACCTTTCCTTCGCTGCTCTGCAGTATCGCCGGCATGGGACCGTGACCAACTCCATGGCTCTTGCAGTTGCCTTTCGAATCATCATTGTAATTGAATACTTCTATGTGGAGGATATGTGAGTCTTGAAGAAAACCATTATCTATGAATGGAGCGCTTACCATGAATGCGTCTACCTCAATAGTTTTTTTGAAACACTTGACGGCGCATACGAATGCTTCTCCTTCTACAGCATTTACGGTTTCGCCGCCATGATGCCACAGATATGGACTCTCCAGACACAATACCTTGCACTCCATCCCACAAGGTTGTCTTTTGCGGCAACTATCTGTGGTATGGCCTTGTTCGCGCTGGGCTGGTTCGTGAATCACTATGCAAACGACCAAAAGAGCTTGTCGAGGCGAACAGGGGGCAAGTGTAAAATTTGGGGACATGAAGCACAGTGCCTCGAGGCAGTGTATCGGACAGCCGATGGAAAGACGCACCGAACTATCCTTTTGTGTTCCGGTAAGTTTTCGCCTTGTTACAATGACATTCGCCTTTACACCTAACATAATACGCTAGGCTGGTGGGGAACTGTACGCCACGCCAACTATTTCGGCAGTGTGCTATATACCTGGTCATCATGTGTAATTTGCGGAACTGCCCACATTTTCCCCTATGCCGAGGCTATTATTGTAACAATATTGGTAGTCCATCGATGCTTTCGAGATGAAGCAAGGTGTAAGAAGAAGTATGGCAAGACCTGGGACCAGTATTGCAGAATTGTAAGGTGGAGAATTATCCCCGGGGTGTTTTGAACGGCTGAAGCCTTAGACGGACGATTGGCGGAGTTTTATACAAACTTATAATGTTTCGGTTAAACTGGTCATCTGCGAAAGAGTAATTACTCGGCACTTTTTTTTTATAGAATTAATGAAGTCAGCTCACCTATCAGAGCACCGGGTACAGCAAAGTGAAGGGGCAAGATACAGCGCCTAAGCAGCGAGCAAGCAGTGTATTCGTAGTCAAACTAAACTCTAAACTTCTTATTAAGCGTGCCAGAGCCTCCTTATAGTGCTCGGGGCGCCTGAGGTGCTCAGGCGATTTCCTTCTTAGCTCCTTAATGGTGCGACCAGTCCTTGAGCTTTCCGCGCTTGTAGGGCGTTTCTGCAGCTTCTGCGCTTTATTGAAAGACTGCTCCATCATGTGATTTCCTTCTCTGACATCACCCTTTCCAAATGCCTCATGACCGTAATGTGGAAGCACATATGCCAGGCATGAATGGTACGCACTGACGGAATGTACTGCATCCTGGAACTAACTATTATAATCTGCCGAAACCTAAGTCGTTAAGCAAAGGGCCTAACTAGCCATGTGCTAGGCTGACTTTTCATTAACCAAGCGAGAAATGAGACCGAGATTGCATCGAGGGAGAATCCAGATCTATTGTGTCACATTCTATTATAGTTTCGCGTTGTCTGAGACAGACAAAGGAAGATTAGAGACCCCCATATGCGACTAGACTCGTTCGCTGACACGGCTCATTCAATGAGCAAACCGACATCACTCTTCCCAAATGCAGGCTTATAGCCCAACGGAAGATATGGAAAGTCAACCACCTAAAGTAATGCCGGCCTGCCGAGACACAAGCAAGTCACAGTGGCATTGAGAGATACAGGGAGAGTGGTCACCCGACTGAGACACGAGAAAGGCACAGCGACAATGAATTCCCTGAGAGTGTCGTCCAGGGAGAACTTTTCGCGGCCTCTTAAATCCCGTAGCACGACTATATCAGCGACCTTGCGCTGACGGTAAACTGGCACGCAATCAAAGCATCGCTGTTTACGAAAGTTCTCCCAAGTATTGATTACTATGACGCCCCTCACAGAAATGTTGGGTTTAACTCCGGACGCCATCGCCAAGGTGTTGACGATATACCTCCCTCTTCTCTTGGCAGCACTAATCGTCCCTTTCCTTTGCCGAGGAGTGGCGGAGGAGCTACCATTGTCTGGCTACCCAATCGCATCTGTTAAAGGGAAAGGACCTAAATTAAGCTGGTTACTTGATGGAAGAAGGCTAGTACGGGAAGCTCAGAAAAATGTAAGCATTCACTTGAGGCCACGAAACTTATCTTTACGGGTAGCTAATCAACTAAGTAGTTCTCTGGCCAGCCGTTTCAGGTCTTGACAGCTACAGGCCCCAAGCTTATCCTCCCAAATAAATATATAAATGAGCTTAAGAGTCACCCTTCATTAAACGCGACCAAATCATTATTCCAGGTTCGTCCTTGCCAGGTCTGGCTGTCGAGACTGAGATCACTCATGCAAATGTAGGATTTTTTTGGTCACTTTCATGGCTTTGAGCCGATGGCGCTCGGTTCAAGTGGGGATAATACCATCCCGAACGCCGTACGGACCAAAATGATGCCGGCCCTAGGTCACATCACAGAAGCGATGGCTGATGAGGCCACTTATTCATTGTCGGATATATGCGGCGTGATCAACGACTGGAAAATAATAACGCCAAAGGAAATGATTCTTCGCATCGTATGTCGCCTGACGTCCAGAGCGTTAGTAGGACAACCATTGTGCCGGAACGAGCAGTGGCTCGCTATTACGCAGAGCTATACAGAGGACTTGGTAACTGCAACAATTCTGTTGCGAATGGTTCCAAGTTTTATACGCCATGTTGTTTATTGGCTTATCCCTCAGTGCTGGGCTTGCCGTAGAGCGGTTCAGAGCGCTCGCAAGCTGATCACCCTCGAGGTTAAACGTTTCCAGAGGAACCCCAACAAAGACGACAAAAAGGACATAGAATCTACCCAGGGTGCCGGCACGACCGCATGGATTTATAATGCTTTACGGGGCCGCGAATTCGATTATCCTTGCGCGCAGCTCTTATTAACATTTGCCTCAGTTCATACTACAACCTCGGTTCTCACCCAAGCTATTTTAGATCTTTGCGACCGTCCCGAGCTAGCTCGAAAACTCCGGGAAGAAGTTATAACTATGGCTGGGAGCCACGGTAGTGTAAAGTCTACTCTTCCCAACCTAAAGTTAATGGATAGTTTTTTTAAGGAAAGCCAGCGCTTCTCTCCCTTCGTTTTAAGTTAGTGGACAGGTTTAAATTTTTAAGGTCTATACTAATTAGATCCTAGCGACAATGCATCGTTTCGTGGAGGAAAATATCACCCTCTCCGATGGAATGTTCTTGCCTAAAGGTACTCGGATACAATTTATGACAAACTTCGATAACATAGAAACCTATAATAAGCCCGAATTATTTGACGCGGAGCGGTTCTTTAAGAAACGACAACAGCTTGGAATGGAAAACAGCGGACAGTTTGCCACAACCGCTTCAGACTATACACTATTCGGTCATGGTAAACATGCCTGCCCTGGTCGATTTATGGCTATCAACGCTTTGAAAATACTTTTATCTCATTTTCTATTAAAGTATGAGTGGCGCTTAGTCCATGGCGAAAAGCTACCTCCGCCTATAAGCTTTGACGCATCGGCTGTCATCAACCCTTCTTTCAAAATTGAGATCAGGAAAAGAACAGCAGAGATTGACATTGATCGCCTTTGGTCAGTCAGGAACTAGGATAGGTCCAAACGATGCTTGAGGTGCTCCGCTTGCACGTTCGTCAATAATTAGCATTAAATTTCTTATGTTATTTCTCTATACACGTGTTTCCCCAAATATTTGAGTGCTGTGAACACCCCCAGTGCCATCATAGAGCTTGAGATCAATGCTCCCGGACTCCGTTCGTAACACCCAAGGTTTCTTTCTGTTCCTGAATCCTCATTAAACGGCGATTTCGATTCCATTCTCGAGTTTGCGCGGTTCAGCACTTCATAACCCTAATTTCCTACGGTTATGTATAAAGTGCGCGACTCGCTTATATACGCGGCTCGGTTATGAATTATGTTATACGGCTTTTATTAGCATAAACTGATAAGTAGAATATAACGATTGCAAGGCTCTCTCGGCTAAAGGTGTCATAGCCTGGGGCAGCACGGACCCGTCTCGCGAGCCTTGGCGCTGGTGGCGCGTCGGCGGCTCTCGCACAACATCACACGAGCCAGCACTAGAGGCGTCAGCGTGGCCAGCACTGGTCACCCAGTCGTACGGTTCACCAGAGACATGGTCCATTAGATAGTATTCTTTTATGAAGATGCTGTAGTACAGAGTGCTATTGTTGGCGCTGAACTTTGTAAAGGAGGTTTGGAAACCATGGACATGGTCTGTAATATACCCCCCTGTGACAACTATAACAAGGGCTATAATAAATTGGAAACGCCTGAACACTAATAAAATAGCGTCTTTCTCTTGTAGCAACCATAGATGGAGAATAATCGCTGCTCCGCTGATGGTAAGGGTGGCAGTACCAAGTGCGCTGATTATCTTAGCGCTAAGAATGTTGTTTTGAAGCGACTAGAAGTTTGTGTCTAGGATAATGTCTGGTGTATTGATATAGTCTGATCTCGCTCGATCCTGCAAGACGACTGTAAAGTGTGGGCTGGCCGAGCTGAGAGTAGAGATGACGAGCGAGAGGATGGCGAAGAATAGAACCGCAAGGCGAGCAGTGATTGTAGATTGTAATGGCATTATAAAGATAGAAGGTCGTTGATAACTATTAATTATGAGTAATTATTGTAGGAGTGATAGAATAAGGTGCAAAGTGCGAGCAGACTGAAGGCTGGTTCATTTTTTTATATCTTTCTAGCTATATATGGCCATAGTTTCCCACCAGTCTGTTCTGTCGGCCGATCGTATCACTTGGGTCTGCCTTATCAGCTTGAATGAGAGGAACTCTGCCTGGCCACTAGATCAGACTTGCATTCAGACAGGGTGTTATATGATACACCGCCCAGTAGGCCGCTAGCCCAGGTATAGTCCATAGGCATAAGGGAAGGTAGCATAGCCGACCCAATCAAAGCAACGAAATGATTCATGTGAGAGACAGGCAAGCCATCACAACAGCATCCTACTATCGTCCAGACTGTTACATTACAGTTAGAAATCTACCAGAACACGCCTTAATCAACTACCTATACAAGGTTAGATTCTATCCGGAAATTCGATCAGATTTCAAGTCTCAATGGTCATGGAAAAGGCACAATTGATTAATAGATGCAATATAAGTAACAAAGTTTAATTATTGTAGGTAGTTAACTGCTCTTCATCGATATGCTTGCGCAGCATCTTCGTCGCCTCCTATGTTATGTAGTATTATATATAGGTATTCCAGTGGCCTATATACTAGGCGTGTCTAGAGCCGCGTCGAAAGTCGTACTACGTCATTTGATTATACCATGCCTCACTGAATTCGTTCCCTTCGAGAAGAGGGACAGTGTCTGGCACCCTCCCTTCAGAGACACTTGCAAATTAGCAACAGGTTCGAGCAGCCTGCCTCCGGCTCTGATACAGATGCCTACGGCTCCCAACGACACATGCCTGTCTGGGACGTTCTATACCGCTAAGGCGGGTGATTCGTGCGATACGATTGCCACGACAAATAGTCTGGCTTCGGCAGCGCTCTACATGGCCAATCAAGAAGCCATAAGAGACTGCACTGCGATCCCAGCAGGGGTGAAGCTGTGCTTGCCAGCAAGCTGCGATACGATATATGAGCTACAGAATGGCGATTCCTGCAGATCCATCGAGCAAGCAAATGCAACTGGCGCGCAGCTTCGGTGGGGCGACGTGCGAAAGTACAATCCATGGATCTCGCTCGAGTGCGACAACCTTCAAGCGGCCAGCAACATAGCATACGGTCACATTCTTTGCCTTTCCCCGCAAAATGGGATTCACAACAGCAGCTTGTCGGGTGACTCTACTACCGTACCAGCCCCGGCCGATGGCTACGGCACTGCCATCGTGGAGCCGCCGGCAGGTGTAACAGTCGCCCAGGGCACTACTCTGAACTGTGCCAAGTGGCACGTCGTGGTCCCAGACGACACTTGCGTTGTTATATGCATGGCAGACAAAACCACGGTCGCCATCTTCATGCAAGTCAACCCCTCACTCGGCACTGTCGCGGGAGATTGCACTAGTCACTTGCTCCGAGGGGTGGCATACTGCTCGCTCCCGTTCTATGGGTGGAATCAGATCCCAAATACCAACGACACAGGAGTTACATCAACCATGAGCACAGCATCAACAACCATATCAACATCATCTACAACCAAAACATCAACTACGTCTATAATAACATCATCAACTACAACTGTGGTGCCTCCTGTACAGACAGGTACAACGCCCTCTCCGGACGGGACCTGTGGCCCTGGGAGTAGTGGGGCCTATACATGTCTAGGATTGAAGTATGACGGTTGCTGCTCTATCTGGGGATACTGGTAAGGCGTTGGTAGAACTCACTGTTTTTTTTTTCAAGCTGAACTAATTGTTCTTTCTTTAGTGGTGGTGATTCCAACTTCTGTGGACCGGGCTGCCAACCCGGGTTTGGCAATTGCGGGGTCCCCTTAGTTGATGGGAGGTGTGGTAATCAACTGGATAGTCTTTTCACCTGTATAGGATTGAAATATGATTGTTGTTGCTTGGCTTTTAGTTACTGGTAAGTTTCTTATCCTTCTTATTAAATTATATTAGGGACTCTTACTTAATTGCTTATCCTATAGTGGCGGTGATTTAAATATCTGTAGATCTGGCTGTCAAATGAGTTTTGGCAACTGCGGGATTCCCTTAGTCGACGGAACCTACAGTAGTTAGACTAATAGCCAGTATAGTTGCTTAGGCTTGAACTATGGTTGCTGTTGCTCGTTGTTTGGCTATTGGTATGTTATACTTTAGTAACTCATTCCGTACAAACTGAAGGCAGCTAACGTAGGATATCGTACAGTGGTGGGGACTCTAGATTCTGTGGAGCGGGTTGTCAGCACGGATTTGGGGCTTGCGATATTGTCTCCTGATTGGACTCATAGAAGAGAAAATACAGGACAATATAGCTGAAACTTGCGGTGACCTAAACAGGCTGAGCACATAGCTTTGGTCATAGCCAGCTGATAGTCCCTTTTTTTAGTGTGTTTATTGCATATATTTCCACTCATACTAGGATGCGTGCCTCCTTACACCATCGTGCTTTATGTATATCAGGGAATTCGCTGCACAAGGTCCAGAGGATAAACCGAAGCTGGATACAGTGTCCAGTAGCTTCACTCGCACCGTGATGTACTTCATATACCGTGTATAAACTACATTTACACTGTGTCGTAAGCACGGTGACAGGCTCTTAGCAATAGATAAAATATACACTGGAAATCAGCAGTATCGAGCAGCCGTCCTCTACCACTCTCTAACTCTCCCCCAACAATCGAGAAGCGAGAACACTATGGCGCCCTTTGTTCCGATTGATTATACGTACTATCGGTCTAGGCAGCAACATGGCATTGCTCGCAAGATATCCTTCTTTAACGCAAACACGAAACCTACTGTCTATCGGCATACCTGGGGATTTACCGTCTTCCGGACAGTATATACCCCGGAATCGGATGAATTGTTCCCGATTCTATAGGCGCAGGTTGATCAGTGGCTTAAGTTTCAGCGGATTGGTGCGCAGCTTCGCACAGCACAGGACGACGAACAACCTGTCCGACAGTCGTTTCCGGAAGAGTTTTGGAGCAGGTATCGATCCGACGTCATTGAAGACAGGCAGGAACTGGATGGCGCGGACATGGAGACCGTGTTAAAGTACTTCCAGCGCTGGAGGTCTCAGATCGACGACTTCCAGGCGGGTATGGAATCTGGTCATCTGAGGTTCAGGAACTGCCTCATCGTTGATAATAACGCGTTAGAGTCATTCAAGAACCTACCCGAGACGCTACCTTTCCTTCCAGAAACTAGGTTCGAGAAAGGGCAAGCGTATCAAGAAGCGAAGAAAGCGGCACGTTCGCCCACTGTGCTAAAGGCGTGGGTCTGGGCACTCAACGAGGAACACGTGGAGGAGCGGCGGATCTACGCGGGTCAGCCGGCATATATCGGTTGGTTGCGTGTCGATATTGGCCATCTAAACTACTATTGGGATGAAGTGTTTGCCACCCGCAGGGTATATTGGGGACAACCAGACAGAAGCGGGACCTTTTACTATCATCTGGTGGTCAAAACTGACGAGCTCCTGTACGAGTAAAAGTCGCTGTTACTGGGTGAATACAGAATCTAGCCACCTGTCTAGCTTACACTAGACTGTGGTAGGCTGTAGTTCACACTTCCAGGATGATAATGCATACTGGGCCAGTTAGGGGCTAGCTTTACTTTGTGACGGCTAGAGGTGCCTCCTTTCCTATGTAAATAAGATTGTAAAGTAGCCAGACTCCCTTGGCAGTAGGTTTTATTAGGAAGAGCATCAACACGATTGTCAAGATTGCCACAGTACTATCGTATACGACAGGCGGTCAACGCTTATATGATAAAGTAATCATATCTTCCATGTCTCAGCCCAAGATCACAATGTACGGGAAAGAGCGAGGCCATGCAGACGGGGCCTAAGGCAGTGGCAAAGTTAGCGGTCGCCAGGATTTCGGAGACTTTAGCCCCAAGTCCTGGTGGCAAACTAGGCCTACCCTGGAACTCAAGATCAGCCCCGATAAGATAAGACAGGATATTATTTTAGGGGCTGCTTAATATAAGTAGCGCTAGCCTACCTATTATCTACTACTTACTTTAAGACGTTTAGACTATAATAATACATTCTGGCCATAGTATTAGAAGTCGTGTTGTTCTTTTACGCCATGGCGCTAAGAATGCTATAGCAGCAATACTGATATACAACAAGCCAAAGATTATTGTAGTACACCTGTGGAGCCTACAAACGAACTAAGGCATGGCAAAATCACAAACGTTCAAAAGGGTTATTCTCAAGGCTGTCCATCAACAAGGCTAATTATAAAGCGCTAATCATACAGTGAAAAGAGTTGCCAAGATTAAAGGACCACCACAGCAGCTGCATATATTTCCAACTCATAGATAGCGTCCGACTTTCGGCACCGGCCCCAGAAATTGACAAGGTTTCCGCCTCGAAGTGAAAGAGACGATGTGCTAGTCGTGGCGATTATAACGTCCAGCTTTTAGCAGAGTAAAGCCATCCAATCAGGTTAGGCATGCAGCACGGTGCTAGGCAACTTCCCATGGTGGCAATGGCCCCCTAGCAACCTTCACCAGTAAAGAGCTCGCAATAAACGGCATCGCTGTTGGTCCCGTAGGCAGAGGCACCAAATCCAAAATTAAGGCAGTTTCCATTGCTCCAACTGATCCCAGGCCCATAAGCATACGTGTTGCAATTGTCGCTCCAATAGCAGTTCCAAATAAGTAGCGTCTGGTCCACAGCAGCAGTCAAACCCCCCTCCAGAATCTAAGCCTCAGCAACAGGCACATCCTCTGCAATAGCTACAGAAACAAGAGCAAGAAAGGTCGCTGCGGTGAACTACATAATTATTGTTTAAGACAAGCATATATATCTGTGAAGGCATTAGCTATACGAGCGAATTCAAAAGTTCCACTGGCATAAGTAGAGCAACTAATCTCACATTTTCACTGAGTAGAATGCGAAGAAGTCTGAGCTGCAGAATACTCGACATCTTGACGAGATGAGAGCCCTTGTTTTATAGTCTGTCGCGGATCATCATCGTTTCTCCCACAAGCCGCACGATAAGTGTTATTCGGCCCAGATTATCCTGAACGCATAGGCAAAGCGAAATTGAAAGACTTTAGAGTGAAAATCAGTCAATAGTCCATATTAGAAGCCCTAGAGCATTGTTTATTTAGAATAATGGGGCCTGGCTTATCCTGAAAGCGTAGCCACAGCGACCTTGGCTGACTTTATACAATAGGAACTAGGCAACAACAATTCATGCAAGAAGTTGTAGAGTACTGTTGGTTTAGAATCATGAGGGCCTGGCAGAGCTTTTGCTGCTGTTGTGCTGGCGGCTCTGGCTGCTGGCTGCTCGCCGCCATCGTTTTCCTAGTGGTTAAGGGTAGACGGATCAAATTGTAATACCACGCACCTTGCTCTTGTATTAGCCACTTTACACACTGCGCTGCTTGCACAACCAGGGGGAAAAACGATGGGGGCACTGATATATTGACGTATACGTGGTGGTTTCGTATCATAAGTGACAGAAATTGATCCGTGCAGGAGTAAGATCGCCAGCTGTTTGGCTGCGAACCGCTTACTCCCTGACATATGGAGGGCCCCCACCCACTGGTAGGCCAGCCTCTACACGTTATACTTTTATTATAGAAGATAAATATAGATCTTAGCTTATAAACCTCTCTATATAAAGCTACTATAAAAAACCTATAATTTTATAATTAGAGGATATCTAAGCTAATATATAATATAAGTATTAATATTAAGAGACTTTTTTTAGCCTAATACTTTATAAGACATCTAATAATTTATATAAAACTATAATAATTATAAAGGAGCTAAAGCTTAGAGAGTAAGAAAATATAGACTTTTAAAGCTATTACTAATACCTAAAAGAATTTAATAAGAAATCTCTATAGATTTTATTATAGACTTTTCTTTAAAAGAATATATAAAAATAATAAACTTAATAATAATTATAAACTAATTAAATAAAAAATATATCTATTGAGAACGGGGAGCAGGAAGCAGAGCACGTGCGGAACAACCCACACACAACACCACCACCATACACTCCGTAGCCTAGTAGCCACAGCGCGGAACCAATACCACGACCTTGCGATCCAGTTCGTAGGTAGGGCCGTTGAAGCAGCGTAAGTCTAGTGGTACGTGGAAGAGGGCATGCCAATGCGAGATCCAACGAGTGCTGGGCTCTGACCAGGGCAGGTTGAACACGTAGGAATGGGGCGAAGCCCCGTAATGGTCGTATAGACTGGTCTTGTGGTTGGTCTTGTCTAGGGAAACGAATGTATGAAGTTGATTGCTAGAATAATGGACTGATGGATCTTGATTGATTGATGACTTGATGGTCCTCCTCCCTGAGGTAGGACGGCAACCTTTAACTACTTATACAAATCGAGCTGGCATGGCCTGGTCAGACCAGGGTCTAGATCCACCATGCAGTTCCTCCCATACCAAGGCCACGCTGGGCGAAAAGAAAAATTCCACTGACTACCCCCAGCTCACTATGTGCTTTTACGATCAGGAGCTTTTCGCCGGCTCGCGATTACTAATAGACTAAATAACTGCCGTGTTAGGCAACGAGTAACCTAGGCCAGACATTGTTGTCTGCTATATAATCTATACCTGAAAGCCTTGGGTCTAATCAATTCGATATTAAAGTGCACTTGCACGAATATCAGGCCGTCTTGGAAATGGGTCAAACAATTTAACAGGATATGAACGTGGGCGATGTAAAGGATTTTTTACTTAAAATGTGCACTTTCGTCGTGGCCGTTTAAAAGATTAAGTACTTCATGCCTATGTATCCGGCATTTTTGCCAACACTCCAGATTCCCTTCTCCAATATTGGGGCCGGAACTCCAACGTCAAAACAGAGAGATAAATCCTACTTAGAACATGAAAGTGCCCCACTAGTAATCCTAGCAGTGTAGATGCATGTTCTAGTAGGAAACGCCTGTCTAGGATCATGATGGGACAGGTAGGCCCATATGTTAGGACGAGGGGTGCTGCTGGGAGGAAGGCATGTTATTCTGAAATTATGGGTAGTACTCGGTTAGTATGGAACGAAGGCGGTTATAATTCATGCAGCAAGGAAGAGCTAGCGGCAAGGGACATGCTGGAAGCTGCGCCACAGCTCTAGCCTTCCATTTTGAAGGCAACATGGCATACAGGTAGGGTGCCTAGCTCGACATTTCCCGGCTAAATGAACACCACAGTTATTTTCTGAATATTTTCTGTCACAGCTGTTAGTCGCGGAAAGCGTTTTTAAATCACCACTCTGTTCCTTGCCCCTTATTATCTTACAAGCTCGTAGAAATATAGCTCGTGGTACCCTTAAAAGTGGCCGTGTAAGGGGTAAAGCTTAGAGAAGTTGATTCGAATCAGCTGATTTACTTGCAGGCACATAATGCCGGACGCAGAGTCAGATCTCTGGCGATACAACCGGAAAGCATGCTGAGGAGGTTGCTGTTGAATAATAGCGCTATGGCATGATCCTGGCTGCCTCCAAACTCAGCACAAATATCCAGACAACTGCTCTCGGTTAAAGCGCGCCTCCTCCATAGTCCCTTTCGGGTATGGAGTTCAGGCACTATATACGGAAATCAAGATTAAATAAGAACACCTGGGCAGGTATTGTTATATGTCGGTTAAATATGCCAAGGATGATTGTGGCAGCTTTCTAACTATTTCGCAATAACAGTGCCAGGGTGGACGAAATGAAACTAGCCATGAAGCCCGAGACTAACGACGCGATTAGAAGCCACAAAATTTATTGGCAGTATCGCCTTCCAATGTTGATATAGGTTGCTAAACTTACTATATATGAACCTGAGGCAGTGCACAAACGCTGCTAGAACAACGAACCTCGTCTCGCCTGTCAGCGCGGGAATCTGACTGAAATCCTTGGTCACCCTTTCGATGATCTGCAAAATTATCAGCCTAACTGGAGAAATATTGAGTAAGTGGATTTGATGGACACAACCTACATCTTGGCTGCCGGATCCCTGCAAAGTTCTTTCCAAGATGGACCTGAATGGTCGCTGAACAATGGCAGTTGTGGCAGTCATAGCACAGATTGTACCCAGGCTAGATGAAAAGAAAAATAACCCAGTGCCTGCGGCGGTCTTGGATTTCTCCAAGAACGACAAGGCGCTCACAAACGCCGATGAGAGCGCTATGCCCGTAGCGAAGCCACCAGGAATGATGTAAAGTGTCTCCCAGACTGACATGTTCGGGTTGCCGTTCCAGCGAAGCAGCAGGAGCGAGAAGGTCACGCAGGAGAGCGATCCGGAGCCTTTTAACAGACCCCTGAATTTTGAATATCTCCCAATGAAAATACCGGCAAACAATGATCCCACAGAGCTGCATACGGTTGCTGGCAGCAGGTGCAATCCACTCCGCCCAGGGGACGCATCTTGGCTCACCTGGAGGTAGAGGGGCACGGAAAACATCAAGCCCACTTGAGAAAAAACCTGTAGGAACGTGATGCTATAGGAGAGTGCAACGTTCGTGAACGCTAGGATGCGGAAGTCGAAGATGGGCATTTTGGCGACTCTAAGCTCCCAGAAGGCCAGCCCGAGACCTACAACAACGAACAGTACTATCGATACGATACCTGAGGTCGACACGGACGAGTCTGCTCCGAGGCTTTCCAGGGAGGTTACAATGGCGATTACCCAAGAAATCGTGAGAAAAACGCCTACGAAGTCAAGTTTCTTCGCCTTGTCCCATAAGGATTGTTGTTTGACTGGTGGTGATGTAGGAAGGGTGCTGCTCCCGACCTCGGGCACTGCGAGCTGGGCCAATACTAAGGCGGCGGATAAGAGGAGCATTGGCACGCGGAAGTAGAACAAACTGGGGTTAAATTAGCACAAGATGCCTGAGTAGTGTCTCGCGGGCTGGTTTGTAATTACGTCTTCCATCCGAATACATCATATATCCAGCCACCAACGGGGCCGCCTAAACTGCGTCCTGCTGTAGCGGCAACGTTGATATAAGAACGATACAGTGCAACATCCTTCTTCGCAACGAGGTCTAGCTGAGGGTTAGTATGCGCAGCAAGACATGGCGCCTCTGCCAGGGCCAGCCCTTGCCTGTGATGAGGATAGACGCTAATACTCGGACGATAGCACCTCCTACCCCGGATAGGGCACGGCCGGCGATAAGCTGGGTGAATACGATACTGGAGCCGCTGGAGCATATGACGAGTCAGCTGTAGAAAAGCGCGGTAGCGCCAGGGTACTTTGTATCCTACCAAACCATGCAGCCGACGGTCAAAACCATATAGCCAAAAAGCAGCAATGCCTTTCTACCAAAAACATCGCTCAGCCGGCCACACTAGACAGAGGGCATGAGTCAATCACGTGCCATCAGGTACTGGAAAGGGCACGTACCAGAGGCTGCACTGACAGCAGACCAACAGTGTATGCACTAGCAATCCACCCGGCGTGGCTTAGGTTGTCGAACTTAGATGCGATGGGCGCCAGGGTAGCGAAGAGTATTGTGTTGTCAATACTTGCTAAGAGCTCGCCTAGGTTGCATTGAATTAGCGTCTATGCCCGGGTCAACGGTAGCTTAAGGGGGGTGAGGTGGTTTGATAAAGTAAGGTGTGTGGAGGGGTCTAGGTCAGGTACCTAAGAGAAGCAACAAGAGGATGCCACGGAATTGAGAACCGGTTAGGGCTACGGGTAGTCCGTTTCGCTCCTGCCGGTTGCCAAGCAGTGGCTGGCGTTCATTTGGTTGCGCCCCCAAATGGCCATTGTCATTGACTTCGGGGGATGGCTCGTTAGTGGGGTGTTCCATGGCCTCGACTGCATTATGAGTGGTGTGAGCCATCCCGGGAAGTCCAACGGTCTAAGTCCAGTATATTGAAGCTGGAATAGAGAAACGAGGAGCCAAGCAAGACAGGGTTATTCAATTTAGAAAGGCAACAGTCCCGAGCCGTGGCATAGAGCAGTGGTAGAGAGCAGTAATGCTACAGACAACAATATTTGCGCAGACGCCGGGCGGGAGCATGCACGGACGTGGTTCGGATGCGGAGCGGATATGGCACGGGAACGGGGACCCTTGGCCGGCGGATGTTTACAGTAGCCGATCCTGCCGGCTCTGGCCGTCCAAAGATAAGAGCTGCGAAGCCGCCGGCATGGGTCTTGGGGGGAGGCTGGTAGGCTTCACATCATGGTGGTCGTGCCTTAACGGCATAGGAAAGCAGGAGCCGGGAGAAGAGGGCTGGAGGTGGGTGTGTTCTGTGGCCGAGGTGGCGACAGCAACTGCCCACCTCAAAAGCGATCCACGTCACATAGTCATCATCCATTGGGCATACCAAGCCTCGAAATAAGACGAGCAAGATATCTACCTTTATACCAAGATGCTGATGTGTGCTCAAGGGGGTCCGAAGCTGGGGAAATATTTGGGGACCGAAGGAAGGTCGATTATACCAATGGGGGGATGCATAGGGATACAGACAGCGAGAATTGTAGGATTGTAGGCCGGGTGATACCAACGGTCCCCTGCCCCACCAGAAGAGATAGCGCTAACAGGAGAGAGACAGCACTAGTAGGCGGGGAGATAAGGCCCGGAACTGATACCCCAGGCGGGGTAAGATAGGTGCAGAGCCTTTAGCGCCAAGCACGCCCGCCCTAGGCTCTATAAATACGTAATGAGTGCTACTGGTTTTGGTCGGAACCGGTGCCCGGATGGTGATGATCACCGACTGGCCTTTCATTCCTATACCAACGCAAGCAAAATGGGAGACCCCGAAGACAAGATCTCAGCCAGTGTCATGGACACTTCGGCCGAAGAGACCAAGGGGCAGGTCCTGCCGGACTGGACCGTCGAAGAAGAGCGGAGGGCTGTACGAAAGCAAGCCTCACCGAGCACAACCCAAGCCACCCGACAGACCTTATATGCTGACACTTCCGGATAAATAGACTGGACTTTTCTCTTCTTCTCATCTTGATCGCGGCGTTGTTCGTGGTCGCCGTGGACCATGGCAACATCTCCAGCACGCTCACGTCCACCATCCTCACGGATCTGGGCATCAACACCAATCACATCAACAACGGCGCCCAGCTCTTCCTCGCTGGCATTGTAATCTTTGAGTTACCCTCCAACATTCTGCTACAGCATGTACGTGCCCCAGTGCTCGCTCTGCCGCCCCGTCAATGTCGTCTCCTGCTAATGGTTTGTCCCCAAGTTACCCGCGCATCCCTTCCTTTCGGCTCAGATATTCTGCTGGGGCTTGATTGCAACATTTCAGGCATTCATTCAAAACTACTCGTCCTTCCTCGCCACAAGATTTCTTTTGGGTCTTTTCGAGGCCGGATTTGTCCCAGGTGAGATCCTGTGATATCCGTGGGAGCCAAGTAGCAGCCATAAAAGCTAATTCGATACGTGCCCGCAAGGCGGCATCTACCTTCTTACGTTGTGGTACAAGTCGGAAGAGTATAGCAGCCGCATTGCGTTCTACTACCTGGGAAAGACCCTATCAAGTGCGCTGTCGGCCCTTCTCGCTGCTGGGATCCTAAATCTCGAGGGTGTCGGCGGGTGGGGTGGCTGGCGATGGCTATTTTGCAGTAAGCTAGAACCCCCTTTCCCGTGGATACGAAGACGACTAGCTCACATCTTCGCTACCAGTCGAGGGCCTGATGACGATCTCGGTTGCCGCAGTGTTCCTACTCTTTGTCCCACAGTCGGTGGCGAACCCTCGTCCTCTCATTGGTGCGAATCGCTGGAAATACTTCACTTCACAACAAGAACATATCCTAGCCGAACGCCTAGCCTTGAGCGGCGTCGAGGACCCTGCATCGGACATGCCGACTTTCAAAAACGTTCTCCGATCATTTGTCAACTACCGTCTCTGGCTGCACGTGGCAGTCACCATGCTCACGGCCGCCGCGATGCATGGCTTGATCTCCTATACGCCTCTGATGATTAAGAGCTTTGGTTTCAGCCGGGTTGAATCTAATGCCCTAGCCTCTGTAGGGTACTTTGGAAACGTCATCTTCACCCTTGGCCTAGCAGTCATCGGGTAAGTACCGAACCTTGCCAT
Source organism: Thozetella sp. PMI_491 (assembly GCA_021432635.1). Lineage (NCBI taxonomy): Eukaryota > Fungi > Ascomycota > Sordariomycetes > Chaetosphaeriales > Chaetosphaeriaceae > Thozetella > Thozetella sp. PMI_491. The sequence continues at coordinate 465,228 of MU270040.1, forward strand.
CCTACGGGCTTGTCCTAACATGCGTGTGTTTCCCTTGAAAGCGAAAGAACAGGAGGTAGAGGGCCTGTGGTTGTAGTTGCTGTGACATGGAGCGTTATCACCTACAGCTGTTTGAATATAATCCCGACCCTCACTCAGAAGTGGACACAGTTTGCGATTCTAACCCTCACAAACGTTGGTGGAACAACAGTACAGTAGGCACATCCACTCTTCCCTGATCTCCTACCATGCCAACTGACTCGAAAACCTTAGTGTTCTCAATGTTGGATGGCTGATGTACCACACAAGATCGAAGGTCGCCAGAGGCGTCTATAGCGCGTGAGTACCCGGTGACCCTGCTTGATCCCGCCAATAGTCGACTAACATCACAACTAGCCTAATGGTCATGGCCGTCAATCTTGGTGGTCTCTCCGGTGCCAACGTTCTGCGGGAGGAAGACAGACCGCTGTATATCAATGGTTTTCGCCTCATGTCATATATTGCGGCTGGTTCTTGGGTTGCAGCCATTATTCTAGCAGGGATTTACATCTTCGAAGAACGCCGAGGGCGCACCAGACAGGAGCAGGACACCGACTAGGCATAGGAGATGCACATCCGCTCAGTTATGGATATTGACAATGATTTTTTGTTAAGAGAGCGAATAAATGTTCAACCTTCTGAGTTCTAGTTATGCGAAGTCAAAGCAGACTGACTTTTTCGATGGCAGGACAGTTGCGGGCTGTAGGAGATGAGGGTCCTCTCAATAAAGGCTGTTGCCACATGGCTACCCTTCTATTTCCTCTCGTTTTATTTGGTACACTTAATTTTATATTTCCTGCATCAGTCTTTCAACAGTCAGAGGCCCAGAACAGAGGGGTTGATGGCGTTAAATGAGCTGCTCGTAGAGACTGTGGAAAATAAGGGTTCAAGTTCTACCAGAGGACTCCACGAAAGAACCCGCACCGCTTTTGAGAGGGATATCCGAAGGTTTTAGCGACTCTACCCCCTATCTGCAAATTTGTAGAGGCTCCATACAGCGACGTTACTGCTTTCATTCGCTGAAATTACAGAGATTCTTCTGCCGGCAGAAACGGGCAGTGACCATGTTCTCCTGGTCCATATCGTCCCGGCTGTGGCGGATGCGGATACGGAGTGGAGCCGGAGGCGGAATGCAAGCCTCGATAAGGACTTCTGGAGCGCAAGATGTGCCCCTCATAGAAACAAGTCAGACGACCAATAGACGGCAAAAGCGTGATTGGACATCATTCAACTGTTAATCCAATCGACGGAAGTCAGGGGGCTATTAACACCTCATTGGTGATCTCTCCTAGCTCCGGTTCGTTGGTTCATGTGCGTCGACCAAAGCCCCAGCAAGGGTCTTTCCCGAATATCGTCGCGAGGTTGCTCGCCATCCATCTCCGCGAATACACGCCATTCGCCAACAGCCTCTCCGTAGTGAGGGTCACTATCGATGGTCACCATGAAATTTTCTTGTACCGCAAATATTGTGGTCTTTCTTCGCCTGGCCATTGCAGGATTTAGCCTGAGCAGCCACCAAGATGAGCAGCAAGTGCTAGATTCGCCACTCGGTTCTCTCGACCAGAGCGCCTTGGAGCAGCATGATGATGCGAAATTCCAGAGCGGGAAGACGAAGCCCAACATCGTCTTCGTCTTCGTGGATGACCAGGACATAATGATGCAGTCGCTTCAGTACATGCCTGTTGTGCAGAAGCACCTCGCAGCCCAGGGTGTGACCTATCTGAATCACTTCGCCACTACTGCTCTGTGCTGCCCTGCCCGTGTGTCGGCGCTCACAGGGAGGCTCGCACACAACACGAATGTGACCGATGTTAATGTACCCCATGGTACGTAGATGGACCGGTACTTCATTTGGCAATCTTGCGGCGCGGTTCGCCTGCAGTGATATCGCTTCGATAGGCTAACTGAACTCTTGGATCTTTAGGCGGCTACCCAAAGTTTGTCAAACAGGGTCTCAATGAACACTACCTTCCTGTATGGCTTCAAGGAGCAGGCTACAGCACTTATTACACCGGAAAGCTGTTCAATGCTCACAGTGTAGAAAACTACGACAGTCCTGCCCCTGCCGGCTGGACCAACTCGGACTTTCTCCTAGACCCAGGTACATACTCGTACATGCGCCCAATCTACCAGCGGAAGGGAGAAAAGCCCATATATCATGAGAATCGGCATACCATGGAACTACTAATATCGAAGGCGATGGGCTTCCTGGACGAAGCGTTGACCAAGCCCCATGAGCCGTTCTTCCTCGCGATCGCTCCACCTGCACCGCACTCCAATATTGCCGATAACCGAGGGATACGACCATCGAACATGACCGCCCCCATTCCACTGAGGGAGCATGAGAAGCTCTTCCCGGACGTCAAGATTCCTCGCGGGGAGAATTTTAATCCAGACGAGGTAACGATCCAAATCCTTCATGCTGGGTCCCGGCGGTCTTGCGTGATGGTTGACGCTGATTCTTCGTAGCCGAGCGGCGCTAGTTGGATCCGAGATGTAGCGAAGCAGTCTGAGGAGGCAGTGAAATATCTCGACCACTACTACCGCTCCAGACTGCAGGCCCTGCAGTCCATTGAGCTTCTTGTCGACAACGTTATCTCCCGTCTCGCTGAAAGCAACCGCCTTGACAATACCTTTGTCATCTACACGTCAGACAATGGATATCATATAGGCCAGCACAGGCTCCCGCCTGGCAAAGAGTGTGGATTTGAAGAGGACATTCGTGTTCCTTTTTTTATTCGAGGACCCGGCCTCAAAGCGGGCGCGGTTGAGCGCGCGGTTACCACTCATGTCGACTTGGCACCGACCATCTTCCGTTTAGCCGGGATTCCAGCTCGCAGCGACTTTGATGGCTCAGTAATGCCTCTAGCCGGCCTATCGGGGGATCCAAACGAGGAACGTGCGAGTATTGATCACGTCATGGTGGAATACTGGGGTATTGCAGTATCCGAGGGCGAAGGAGTTCACTTTGGTGAGTGACATAACAAGCTCTAAATGCTTGCTTCCCTTTGGTGGTGAGTGCTGACAAGTGGGCCACAGGACACTCAGAGCCAAACCCACGGCGGCGGCTCAATAACACTTACAAAGCTGTCAGGGTGCTATCTGAAGATTACAACTTGTATTACTCAGTATGGTGCAATGGTGACCACGAACTCTATGACTTGAGGGTAGGGCCGTCCTGTTAAATTCTCGACCGTTTTCGCTTTCTACATCTACAGTTCTAGCTAACAAACAATCTAGTCCGACCCTGGACAGATGAGAAATCTATACAGGCACGATGGAAACCTCTGCGAGAGGCATATTCTCGGCCTGGACTTGGCAGACGTCATCTCCCGACTCGACGCGCTGATGATGGTCGTAAAATCTTGTAAGGGCTGGACATGCCGCCACCCTTGGAAGGTGCTACACCCAGCCGGCGATGTGGATAGCCTGCTAGATGCACTCCATATGAGGTATGATGCCTTTTATCGAAATCAAGTCAAGGTATCCTTCGTCTATTGCGATGCTGGGTACATCATCGAGGCCGAGGGTCCCCAGGAGCCCGCTATCTTTCGCGATGGTTTGGAGTGGCATCATTGGACATAGGACTGCTTCATTATAGAAAATAGCTTTACATGGAGCTATCTATTTGCAAAATATCCTTATCAAATTTCTGGCTTGAATCACTATCGCCTCATTGTGGCTGTCCCTGTAGATATGCCTACAAGAGCTTTGCCGCCACAGGTTCTGAATGATCAGGGAGGCCAAAGATCTTCCCTGGGTTCAAAAGCCATCTGAGAACATGTCAGACCTTCCTGAATGGAAACGAAGGAGTTTGGGTCATACTTGGGGTCGATGGCTTGCTTAAGTAGCTTCATGGCTAGGATGGTATCGGGACCCAGCTCGTCAAAGAGGCAATCCTATGGAGGCGAGTCAGTACGAAACCCTCCAAGAAATTGAGAAGAAAAATTCCAGGTACGCACCATCTTCCCAATACCGATTGCGTGTTCGCCTGATACCGTGCCCTCCATCTCAAGAGCACGCGCGATCATACGATGGACCGCTTCTTCAACACCCGCCCGGTGCTTTGGATCGCTGGGATTGTACATTAGTGCTTCATGAAAGTTGCCATCTCCGACATGTCCGACGATGCTGGTGAAAAAGCCTAATTTCTCACCGTCCTGCTTGGAGAGCTCGATGATCTCGGCGAGGCGAGATATAGGCACCGCAACATCGGTAGACCATAGCGCATGGCCCTCGGGTTTAATCGACGTCATTGTCCAGAGCGCCTCTTTTCTTGCAGACCAAAGATCTGCCTCTTCCTGCTTGCCTTTTGCGGCAAAATACTTGGTAGGGCTGTACGGCCTGACGAGCTCTTTCATTAAGCTAATGTCTCCCTGAATGCCTTCCTTGGACAGACCGGAAAACTTGAGAAACAAGGTGGGGGTTTCATCCCATTTTGTCTTGCGAACTGCTTCGCTACCGTGCCTGTTGACGACCTGCATCTGGACGTCATCCATCAGTTCCATCGCCGCTAGCTGAACACCTGATCGTATAATCTTGGTGGCGGCAGAGGCAGCATCCTTGATGGTAGAGAACGAAACGACGACAACGCCGGTTTCTTTTGGTACGACGGCGAGCTTCAGAGTGACCTCAGTGATGATGCCTAGTGTTCCCTCCGCACCAACGAAGAGAGAGGTCAGGTTGTAGCCGGCCGAGTTCTTCCGAGGGCGTCGACGCGTTTTGATGACCCGTCCATCTGCGAGCACCGCCGTCACATTGATGACCCAGTCTTTCATGGTGCCATAGCGGAAGGCATTGGTGCCGCTGCAGTTTGTTGAGATCATGCCACCGATCGTTGCTGTCGGCGAAGGGTCCAGAGGGAGAAAGAGACCCTCGCACTGCATGGATTTGTTCAGATCGACCCAGTTGACACCTGGTTGCACCACAACGTCCATGTCGTCCGGATGGAAGGCAACAATCTTATCCATGTAGGCCAAGTCGATAACAATGCCGCTATAGGGCGAGGAAAAGCTGCCCTCGATAGACGAACCGGCACCAAAGGGAACTAGTTCCAGTCAGAACACGGCGCTGCTAAGGGAGATCTTCTTTCGTCCCAGATGGCTTGTTTTAGCAGATGGTTGGATCGGTACGTACCCATTGGAACGCTGCGGCTGTAGCAGATTGACGCGATTTTTGACACATCTTCGGTTGTTCTTGGATAGACTATTGCAACCGCTCTCCCAGTAGAGTTGGAGGTAGACCAGTCGGAAAAGCCATGCCTTTCGATGTCTTCGCTGTCATAGCTCACTTTATCTTCACCAAGAGTGTCCTGGATCTCGGCTGCTGCCTTCGGTTTAACATCAGCTAAGTCTCGACATCACCTGCATTGGAGCAGCGGCACGAGCTAACTCACCAATAGCATGCCCTTTTTGTCAGCATACTGAACCGGGCGCAACCCTTCGATGGCTGAGGATGGGGCCAGTTTGAGTGAAATGCCTGCCCCTGCCCCGAATGCTGCTATGGTCGCTACCAGAATAGCAGGCAAGTTCAACGACCTAGAGCTTTGGCGCGCTGTATTGGAGTAGGCAGCGGCCTGGGTTCGGAGCGGCAGCCGTAGCCATGAAGTACGAGTACTCAGAGCTGCGGGACAAGTTTTCGGTAGACTAGTACTAAGTCTATGCCTCATGTTGCCGAGATTCATGTAGCAGGAGCTGTTGGGCAATTGTGGGTGGGAGCTCGCAACCCCCTCATGAATCGAATTGTCTGGAGAAGTAGACGCTCCCCATCTTTCCGATAAGCTCAATCAGTAGTTACCCTGCGCATGACTACGGGCCATTGGACAGAAAGTCCAGGGTAGTAAGCCGGTGCTGCCGCTACCCTAACCCCTAATAAAGTTAGCCGGTATTGAACTACATTACACATAAACGCGCATTCATCGTCTCCAAAGTTCGGGGGCAGCCAGAAGAGGGACACACGGAGGCGGAAGCGGAGGCGGAAGCGGACCAATTCCGGTGGAAGCTAGGCAGGTGGGTCGGGTGGCGGAGAACCAGTTTCAGGGGTTTTGCTTTCCGCTCACTGAAGTCACCGACTTCAAGTCCCGGTTTGGCCAAGATCCCCCTGAGCACAATTTCATGGTTTAGGCTCGGGTTTCTCTCGGTAACCGTTTTCCCATGAAGGAATGTTGGGCCAAGGCCGCAGCTCGTCCTTGGAGAAGGGGGAGGGGCCGGATGGGGAGCGGATGGAGGACGGGGAAGGGCCTGTCCTGGATCCCCGCCAAGCCACTTGTCATAGTTACTGGGTCTATTATTTTTGTTTTTGGCGCTCCCCCTTCCGTAGAAAACGAAGAATACCAAATGTGATCTTCAAAAGGGCTAACCAGCGTTTCTGGGCAGGGTTTCTATTGGTTGACTAGCAATGCAATCGGTAGCCAGCCGGCGACTAGGTAATTACGGAGGCCGCTGCATTGAGCAAAGGCAAGCGGCATCTGCCCCGTCCTTACTAGGACCGCAGACAAGAACAGGAACCTAGGTCACACTAGGTTAGCCAACTCCATGGAGCGGAGAGTCACATTCATCACTACATGGATAATGCGGCACGCTGGTGATACAAAGAGTTATCACGCATATACCGTCTTTACATGGTGCTGACCAGAAGCTGCGTGAGAAAATCGATGTATCTGCTGGTCTAGCTACTGGATGGTATTACCTAGAATCCCCGAGCTTCTTCCTCCATCGCATTTGATTTGAGTCTATGTGAGTTACAGCGTAGGGACAAAAATTAGCATAGTCGTTTGGTCTCCACAACCATGCGGAGATAATTCAACTGGAATCTGAATCCTAGCAAAGAGAGTCCCTAGGGATGTGATCTCGCCATGCGGTCGTGCCCCTTTGGGTCCCACTCCCCACATCCCCGCAAGCAAACAGAGACAAGCGGGCAAGAGCCATACTGGGCTTGTTCGGCTTAGCTCTGGGTGGCCTTCACTGGGGAACTAGAGTGGTCTCTTCCCACCTAAGAAGGGTAGACACGCGTGAAGTCACCGAAGTCGACCGTTTCGAATCGCGTCAAGAGCTACCTGCAGGGTCCTCTATACTTTCCAAACTCTACTGAAATTGCCTTTACCTTATGGAGGTTAGATCCACCATCATATCAAGGCAAGTGATTCCCGTTCTAGCGCATGCGTGACTCGGCGTTGCCCCGTCCGCTTATCAGTGATGGGCCAAGTGACTAAGCAGGAAGTGCCTAAGTGCCGCTAGCTCGACCACCAGACCATCTGCGCTTCTCCGAGTTCTCTGCTTTAGCCACGCCAGGCCGACCTCGCCTGCGTGCACCGCGTCTACGGCTGTGACAAAAAAATTAAAAGATTCATGGACCTCCATTATTCGAATAGCGAGCGGCCAGCAAAGCGTACGCGACAAGCTTGTAAGCCATGCCGGTGCGTGTCTCTAAAACCACGGGAGCCTCTCGGCTCTCTCCCTCGGTCCATCTGCCGTGAGGGTGAGGGGCTCTCCAGCCCACTTTTCTGCTCTCCATGGCATCACTAATGTGATGTCACAGCCGCAAGAAATCCAAGTGCAACGGGGAGAAACCATCGTGCTCGCTATGCCGCCGGCTCAGGCAGGAATGCTATTACGCCCCCGATGCACAAATCATGGACATAGAGGAGCCGGATGAGCCCGGCCCCGTCATGCCTCCACCCGAAGCGCCTCAACGGGAGCCCGAGCCGGACCGGGAACTGGTACGAAGTCATCACATCCTAAGCTTCCCCCGAAAGGCGTCAGCGATTTACTAAGCAGGACCTGTAGCGTACTCGAATGGAGTCGCTGGAGAACACACTGGCCGAAGTGCTAAACAGCCTGAAGGGTGGCGGCCATCAGACTCAGCCTTCGGTGAGATCGTCAGAAGGCCGGCAGCCTTCCTGTCCGGACGACGTCAGTATCCGGCCCCCATCACCCGTGCCAGCACCTCGGCATTCCTCGTCGACTCAGCTTCTCACGACTGCTCTTCCACCATGGGAAGTCATGCTTATTCTGGCGGACGATTACCTCAGATACTGTGATTGTCAACCACTTCCGGTTTTCTATCGCGAAACCTTCTGTTCGACCTTCCCGGACCGAGATCCCGAGGTGGTATATAGCGTGCTGGCTCTGACAATGCGCTACTCTGACAATCCTTGGGCGAGGCGCAACGCGGCTCGCGATTGTGTGAAGTACCGCCAAGCTGCACATCAAATCGTGCTGAGCCGTGTGCTTGAGGGGCGTGTTGAGCTATCGACCATACAGGCGCTCTGTCTCCTCTCGCTTATCGAGTTCTATGGTAGGCCGTTGATACCATTGCCCCAAACTGAAGCCTGGTGGGGATGTGGGCTGACACTCGGCTTAGATGGGAATTCTGCCAGGAGCATGATACACAGCTCCTTGGCCATGACACTGACGCGCTGCGCCCAGTTGCACCGGGAGTCAAGTAAGCTGACAAACGGACCCGCGGTAGAAGAGCGCCGCCGTTGCTACTGGAGCATAGCACTGCTCCGTCGCCTGCACGGCGAACCAGTACATCCTCCCCATAGCCTTGCACCCCCGCCATATCCAGACACCCCCACAGCTCCACCTTTGACCGCAATGAGCCCAGAGGGGCATCGAGTTGCTTCTCATTCAACACTTAGCACCGGCGGCATTATGACCACTGTTATCCAGCTTAGCGAGGTGTGGTCCATAGCCCAAGAATATGCGCGGGCGCGAGGCGGTTCCGAAGACAACGTCGTCATCTGGTCTCCGCTCTCTAAGTATTCGACCACCTTGCAGAAGCTCATGAACTTGGGTCAGAAGCTCCCCGCGTTGCATAGGTACCGATGTGTTCAGCTCCCTTCGGTCTCAGCGGAGGACCTCGAACGCTCACGAGATTTTTGGGCCCCCTGGTTCCTTAGTCGGTTTCTCTATCACACCAGCATCTGCGTTCTGAACCACCCGCTTCTGATCACACTGCAGCTACAAGGTGTTCGCGGCGTCCCCGAAATCTTTCTTCAGCAGACGGCTTTCTCCGTGTCTCATCATACATCTTGGATGCTTCATTTTATCGACTTTCTGCAGTCGACCCAGTTTCGCGTGAGCGATCCGTTTCTGGGGCAGTGTGCGGCCGTTGTCGCAACCATCGAATTGCAGCAGAGTTTCTCCGAAGAGAACGATATTGCGCAGAAGCGAAGGAACAATTTCGAGATATGTCTGAAGTTTGTCGAAGGCCTTGCCTCAGACTGGCCTCACATCCAGCAGTTGGTAAGTTTGTGCTTGGTTCCGAACCAAGATTGGGCTCCCATAGATCTAACCTGCTGTGCTCCCTCTTCATGATATACCATCGGAAGGAGCATTGCTATCATTATACGTATATATATATATATATTTATGTTGCTAATCATGACCAAGGTAAAAAAACTTCGCGACTTGAAAATCCAAGTATCGCAATCGCGCGAGTCTAGTCTCAACAATTTCGACGGCACCATCACAATAGATATCTCAGGTTTCCTGGATATCCTCGATCTTACACACTCCTCGAGGATGCGAGGAGAGGAGCCAGTTTCCAATACGCTTTTTGGACCAGGCCTGTCTTTGGATAACCCGCACTCCGAGCGAACCAACCCTACCAACCTCCACCCTCTACCACCAATCACCACCATAGAAACCACCTCGCAGGCTGGAGAGAGCCACCGGAACCAAAGCATGTTGGATAGCGAAGATTCTCGTGGCCTCTTCAATCAAGGTTCGAACGATCTTGAACCGGTCATAGGAGACTTGGCCCTGCCAGCCGTCCAATTCTTCAATGCTGGTCAGCTTCAGGCTGTTACCGACTGGTGGGACGATGCATTTGGAGATCCGATTGGCGGCTTCACACAGAATGGGCCCTCAGGCCGCCTGGATGAAGTCTAGGGGCTAGTTTGATGAGCCAACGTTGCTATGGTCATTATTTTGCATCATATCATACATCCGGAGACGGTTGTCAAATCCTGCGCCGGGGATGCTCTAGTGGAACTCGTATCTCATCTGCGGACCTTCGGCCTCAATAATGTATCCTGGCTCACACCGGCCAAATGATACCCTAATCTGATCGCGGTAAAACTCATCAAAGTGGGAGTCTAACGCCTCACGCAAAGAGTGAACATCGCCTGCCGGGTGCAATGACTTCCAGGGCTGTACACATGTTTGGCCTTTGCAGGACTTCATCACCATCAGGAGCGCGTCAAGTCGGGCTATAACAAGCCCCAGTTGAGAGCCGATGAACGGCTGTGACCAAGCATTAGATAACTGTTTGGAGGGATATAGGTTATCCATTTGTCCAGGGTCACGCTGCCATTGATTAGCATACCCAGGGCCTGGGATGAAGGAGGTCGCGTACCTTGATATCATAGAGCTCGCGTTCATTGCTACACCATACGGCATAGTAGATGTCGTAAGAATCGCTCTTCACGCGAAGGGCTTTGTATGTATTATTCGGCATAACAATCTTCCCCTTGCCACCTTGTGATAGTAATAGGATGATCAGTCCAGCTCCAAAAGAAGAATATTGAGATGCTGTTGGCTCACCCCATCCACCTAGCGCTCCTTCAGCAATGGCAGTACCCCAGTACTCGACAGCGACATGTTCATGCTGGATGTGGTTGGGCTGGGCCCCAGACTCGGTTGGAAGACGAATGGGCGTGCCATCAAAGTCACTCCGCAAGTCGATACCGGTGATTGCGAAAATAGTTGGGGTGAGGTCAATATGGGCCGAAACCGATGACTCAGTATGTCCCTTTGCCACACCAGGGCCCCGGATGAACAGCGGAACTCGAATGTCTTCTTCAAAGCCACACTCCTTTCCAGGTGGAAGCCGGTGTTGTCCTAGATGGTAGCCATTATCCGAACTGTAGATGATATAGGTGTCATTGAGGACCCCGGCATCTTCAAGCTGGATGATCACTTGCTCTACAAGCTCGTCAACACCCTGCAAGGCTCGGAGCCGCTGGCGAAAGAAGTGATCCAAGTAGTCAACAGCGGTATCGTTGAGTTTGGGAAGTTTTGAAACCCAGCTGACCCCACTGGGACTGTCAGGATTGAAGTTCGATGTTCGTGGGATCCGCTCGTCTGCGAAGAGAAACTGGTGCCGACGCAGAGGTATGGGCTCTGTCATGAGGGGAGGGCCGCCTGTGTTGCTATCTATATTGGAGTGAGGGGCGATGGGGGCCGCGACCAAGAAAAAGGGCTTATCAGACCCAAGGGCATCGTGAAGAAGCTCTGCGACATGTTCCTGTATGAGGTCTGTCGTGTGACGGCCGTGGTGGTGTATAGGCGCATCGTGATCCCTTTGGAAAATTGGATCCAGGTAGGAATAGGTCCCAGGATCCAGAAGAAAGTTGCTCCCGGTCCAACCCTTCAGGTGAGGTGAGTCGTAATTGTGGATAGAATGCGAATTGAACATCTTGCCTGTGTAGTACGTCGCATAACCAGCTTCCTGCAACCAAATCGGCAGGTAGGCCTCGTTTAGGCCCTGGGAGATGAACTTAGGGAACCCCCCTGATCATTGTAAGGGTTCGGTTGGCAACATAGCGGAGTTCCAAGGTACGCACCGTAGGGAGGATCAACATCCGTGACATTTGTGTTGTGAGGCTGCTTGCCGGTCCAAAGTGAGACTCTTGCGGGGCAGCAGATGGCGGTTGTGGTAAAGTGGTTAGTAAAATGGGTACCCTGCTCTATAACATGCTGCCTTAGCCTCGGCATGAACGAAGTGCTGTTGAGCATGTCGTCTTGGTCGTCAGCAAGAATGACGACAATATTCTTCCGCCTGCCAGAGCTCGGGCTACTATCTTGGCCCAGCGACGCCAACACATGTTGTTGCCCGTCCTCCACCGAGGCTAAGGAGAAGGTGGCTGAAATGAGAGTGGCCAGCCACACCAGTACGGTAGTGTTCATGCTGATGCTGGCAAGTTGAGTATAGGGAGAAAGCCGCAGGACAGGAGCAGTAGCTGAGACGGATCAGTGATTGGCAGTTCGGCAAGCGCTTCTTGAGGATCTTGGGCTGAGAATACCTTATGCTGCGGGGTCTTGCACTAGTGCGGCAATTTTCGTGGGGCTCGCCTCTACATAGCAGCCAGCAATTGGCTCCATAGGATGGCGGAATAGAGAACGCGAATCGCATAAGGGGCCGCCCCAGCCAGCCGCTTCCGTGTACTCGCCGGACCGTATCCGTGAAGCCGTACAGGGCATCCCCACCTAGACTGGGCAGATGTCTCTTCCCGCCACTTCGAAAGAAATGTATAATGATGCTGTACTTGAGGCCGGGAAAGACAAGTTGTCGAAACCTTAGCCGGCGATCGCTTCTGACCTCGACCCACTAACCCCCCTAAGACGTGTTGTGCTGAGGGCGGCTAGTCAGGTATACCTTGAGGAATCGTTAACCTTAGTCCTTCTGCTGAAATCCGAATAAAATTCAACTCTTTTGTCGCGAAGAGGCGGCAAAAACCAAAGGCTCTAGTCGAGATGAAGTTCTCTAGCTCCCTAGCCGCCCTGGCGGCCATTGTCGAAGTTGCCCAGGCTGATTGGCAATACCGCTCCCGTCCAGACCTAGCCCCTCCCCGGCTGAACATTACGATCCCTGCTACAGATGAGGTAACGCCTGGTTACATCTTTGTTGGTCCTTATCCCGGCTTCGATGGCGTGCGTGCTGGCCCTGAGCAAGCAGCCGGCTACATCTTCAAAAACAATGGAGACTTGGTTTGGTCGAGTCTTGGCTACTTTTCGGGCTGGGTTGGCAATTTCCAAGCGGTCAAGTACAAGGGGAAACCCGTGCTACAGGCCTTCCAGGGTTACCTTGACCCCTTCCACGGCCACGGCTACGGGACGCCCGTGTTGCTTGACAACGAGTACAAGCAAGTAGCTGCGGTTCAGAGTCTCACGCATAAGCTCATCTCCATCCACGAGTTCAAGATCGTGGACGAGAAGACTGCTCTTGTCGAGATATACCAGCCAACGAGCATCGACTTGACTCCTTACGGCGGCCGGGAAGACGAGCAGTGGATCGCCGATGGCGTCTTCCAGGAGATCGATATCGAGACTGGGAACCTTGTCTTCGAGGGACACACTCTGAACTTCGCCTCTCCCTCCGGTATGAATGATTAATCCCCCGGGTGAAGGCCAAAGCACCTTATTTGAGCAAATTCTGACAGGAGAACAGAGTGTGTCATCCCTTTACGCTCTGGCCGGGCGTTCACTGGTCTCAACGCCAGTGACGCATGGGACTACTTCCACATCAACAGCGTTGACAAAGACGACGAGGGCAACTACCTGATCTCCGGACGCCACACAAGCACTCTATACAAGATAAGCGGAAAGACTGGGGAGTTGATCTGGCGTCTCGGGGGCAAGAACTCTACATTTGCTCACTCCTTTGACTTTGGATACCAACATGACGCACGATTCTTGAAACGTTCGGCAGATAACAAGATTGAGACCATTTCATTCTTCGACAACTCGGCGCGCTCCGACCGCCAACGCACAGGCGGCGTCGACCGTCTCCACCCTCACTCGCGGGCCCGCATTGTCCAGCTCAACCATACCGATGGCACGGCGACGGAGGTGCAGACCTTCATTTCCCCGGATCTCCTGTCCGTATCTTCTCAGGGCAACACTCAGGTGCTAGCGAACGGCAATGTCTTCGTCAATTGGGGCCAAGAAGGCGCGGTCACCGAATTCAAGTCGGACGGTACACCCATCTTCCACGCATATCTAGAATCGGGTGCCCTGGCTCCCGGCGTACAGAGTTACCGCGGCTTCCGATATGAGTGGACGGGTCACTCCAGTGAGACACCGGCTATTGTCGCTCTCAGTGCTGGCGGTAAGACAACTGTCTATGTAAGCTGGAACGGAGATACAGAGGTCAAGAGCTGGCGTTTCTATGCCCGCTGCGCTCCGAGCAGCAATGCCGAGGTTGAGGTATACAGTCTCGGAGATGCTGAGAGGGTATCCTTTGAGACCAGTCTGACCTTTTCTGCCGGCACCATGCTTTGCAAGGGAGATGGCCAGATCTTCGCCAAGGGTGTAGATGCCACAGGCATCATCCTAACCACCACAGATGACGTCACAGTACAAGTCGATGTTGCACCGGGTAGATCAGCCATTTACTCCACCGGCCGTGAACAGCAGATCTTCTGGGAGGACCTCTGAGCAAGGTGGACAATCATCAGCCAGACTGGCTCGGTGTAGAATAGTATATATTACCAGGACTGTTGGTTAGTATTACGAGATCTCGGTACTGTAAAACAAACAAACGTAAAACAACTGGGTAAAAGATCCTCTGTATTGGTATATGTCTAGATGTGTTCTCTGTAAGCTAAGTTGACTGCTCGAACGAGCCCCTAAATGGCCCTCAGCCGATCATGTGACTCTCCGCACTAGATCGGCTGTGGTCCAATCAGAGCTCGTCAGAGCTCTGGATCCTCCATACTAGATCGAGCAACGCTACGAACCCACGATCCAACAAGGACGCTATTTCCTATCACTCAGCATTCTTAGATCCTTAAGATTAACTAGCCCTATAGTTGCAATTACGTAGCCATAACACTGCATCCCGGGAGAGAGTACACGTAACGCCACCCGTGTGATCGTGCAAGTGAATGGAATATGTAGATGACAGAACACCGGAAACTTGTATACTCTTGCGGAAAAGTGCAACAAGCAAGTGTTCGTAAGATCTGATATGTCTTGGAAAATTGAGAGCTGAGCGTGAGTGTTTCGTGTGAGCTATTACTACCGGTATTTTTAAGCCATAGAAAGTCCACCACCTTGCCATGTTGAAAAGAAGCGAATACGGTGCGGGTTCTACAATTTGGCCAAGGGCCGTTTCTTCCCACACTCCCAGAGACTTGAGATATTAAATTCCTTATCTCACGTCACCCAAAAATCCCAAAAGCCGCAGGGACACTCTCATTTCGTTAGCCCTCCCAAGTAGTGTTCTCGGGCGTAGACTCCGGCATTAGCATGAAGAGAGTGCGGGAATCTCCACGCGGATTGGAACTGGGACCCTCTCCTTTGTACAAGGGTTGATAGCATTATCAAAGCCGCTAACTACAGCAAGAATGTCCATAGCCTCTGGCGGTCCGGGCCCGCTCCCGCTTCCGACAGACGCCCGCCGGAAATATTGGAGTTTGTCCAGAAGGAGCCCCGCAGCCCTATCTCAGGTTTTAGCTCCTTGTCTCTTTTGAGATGCCTGTTTTTATCGCCTTGCGTTCCGGCCTCCCCGCTGGCCGTCTTGGTAGAAAGATGGACCAGAAGGGCCAATTGGGCACCGGTTAGGGACCAAATTGTATCTTTACCAATTCATCAATTGTTTCGACCTCCTACCTACCTGTCTCGGCATTATAACATGTGCTGGATTTGTGTAATAGGTCGTTTCGAGCGTTCAATGCAGACAACACGTCCTGGGCCACGACTAGGCTCGCATTCAGCTATGGCACCAAGCACAACGGCGCATGTTTACGAATCACTACCCTCAGAGTCCCCGGACCAACACAGCCAGGAAATCTGCAGCAAGCAGACACCAACGGTTAGTGCGAATGAGGCGGACGAGGAGCAGCCGCTTCTCGGCAATCGTGACGGCCAAATCGGGTCTCCCGAAGACGCCACCCCAAAACTCACCTTTTCTGTATTAACCATCCTCTTGCTGGGTAAGTCTACAACGAGCTATCAGGCCGGTCCGGTCCGTGGACGGACGAAAGACACCTTACTTACCCATCTGGATAGGAGAGTTCATTGCCCATGCAGATACCACTCTCATCTTTGCCTCTGCTCCGAAGATTGCGTCCGAACTCGGAAACCTAGGGGCCGCGAGCTGGCTCGCTGCATCATACACTCTCGCAGTCTGCTCTACGCAGCCCTTGTACGGGAAGCTTAGCGATGTCTTCGGCCCGCAAAGCCTATTGCTTGGGGCCTACTTTGTTCTCTCCTGCGGATGTGTCATCTGTGGAGTGAGCACCCAGATGTGGCAGATCATCATAGGGCGAGCCATTAGCGGCATTGGAGGCTCGGGCGTCATGACAATGGCTTCCATTATCATCACGAACTCGGTGCCGAAAAGAGAGATCGCACAATACCGCTCCTATATCAACCTCGCCACCACACTCGGAAGGAGCGTTGGCGGTCCCATTGGCGGGCTCATCGCAGACGGCATGGGGTGGCAATGGCTGTTCTTCCTCCGCATCCCCATTTTCGCTATATCCGTTTTGATGCTCAGTATTGGTCTGAAGGCCGACACCAATGCAGAGCCGAGCCACGACGATGAACTTAGGAAGACCACCTTGAAGGTCAAACTTCTCCAAATCGACTATATAGGGGCCATTTTGATGTCGTCGACGATCGTCATGGTGGTGATTTTGATCGATCAGGCCGGTGGCGGCGAGCTAACCCGCACCTCAATCCTGTTGGTCACCCTAGCCGGAGTCTTCTCCCAGCTCTTTGTCTACTACGAAATCTTCGTCGCCACGGATCCCATCTTCAACCTGCGGATCCTTCTCAAGCCGAATGTCGCGCTGTCTTACCTGATCAATTTTCTGCAAGTGTTTGGCCAGGTCGGCATGATGTTCTCTCTGCCACTGTATTTCCAAGTCGCCGAAGGAGCATCCACAGCAGCCAGTGGAATGCATTTGGTACCAGCTGTGGTAGCAAACACCATCGGTGCCCTGGCTTCTGGGGTATGGATTCAGAAGACGCAGAAGTACAAGGTACTTCTCATTTTTGCTGGTCTCTTTGGAGGAACGACGCACATTCTTCTCTATTGTTTCTTCAACGGTGCCACTTCAACCTGGGAATCGTCATTCATCATGCCTGCCGGGATGGCAACAGGTATGGCACAATCAGCCGCCTTTGTGTCCATGGCCTCATGCCTTAGTCCAAGTAGTATAGCAATGGCAACTGGGGCATTCTTTCTTTCTGCCAGTATGGGGACGGCTACGAGCATTACTACCACAAACTTACTCATGTCGACATTCTTTCGATACAAACTGGAAGCAGCGCTGCCAGGGCCCGAGTACGCAGAGGTAAGCATACCTTTTCTAACTCGCCCCGATTTGCCTGTAAATATAGCGCTTACTTACAAAACACCACACTCTAGATCATCAAGCGTGTGAGGGCGGATGTAGGCTACATCACAGGTCTGCAGGGACACATCCGTGAGATCGTCGTCGGGGCTTTTGTTGGCTCCTTGAAAACAACTTATGGTATGTTCACTGCTTATCAACTCTCTCCAAGCGAAACCCTAACAGATGCTACAGCGCTCGGGTTTTCAGCTACTGCTGCTTCGTCTTTGACGGCGTTGTTTCTACGCCAGATTGACTTGTAGTCTGGCGATCTCAGCGACAGAGATTTATATCAGACTTCCTTTTGAAACTTTGCTATGGCCTCCGAAGAAGAGAAAAAGAATGTGCAAAATATAAGTACATCAAAGTTGAATTTTTTTCTTTTTTTGAAAAATCATAACAGCGAGCACTCTAAATAGATTTTAACCTCCCCCTCTGTTTGGCTACAGATAGAAAATAGCATACTAGAACAACGAGAAAGTTGGCATATTAATATGCCTCTGTCCTCTGTTAGAGTAACTATCGAAAATAGAAACTTATCTATATACCCTTTTGGTGACAATCTCATACTGCTTGAAGAAATTTAACACTTCCCTGATAACTTAATGAGACGAGGCGTTAGTTAGTTTCTGTAAAGTACTTTGCCTAAGAATCACCCAAACACACACGTAGTTTCTTGCTGTAAGGCGATGGAGATGGCCGACTGGAATGATTTGAAGGAAGTTCCATTGATCTTATCTGTCTAAATGATATACTTCTTCAGCCCCCTCAGTCTCTCTTTCGCATCCTCCAATACGCTATCCTCTTTGCATACAGCAAATCGTAGAAAGTTCTCAGCCACCTTTGCGTTCTCCTTGAGATAAAACTCGCTCGGCGGGATAGCGGCAATCCCTAGCTCCATAATGAGAAACCAACTCAGTTTGAAGTCCCTGGGTCTGCATGCAATATGCGGCGGGAAGTC
The DNA here is from genome assembly GCA_021432635.1 of Thozetella sp. PMI_491. Classification (NCBI taxonomy): domain Eukaryota; kingdom Fungi; phylum Ascomycota; class Sordariomycetes; order Chaetosphaeriales; family Chaetosphaeriaceae; genus Thozetella; species Thozetella sp. PMI_491. Next base: position 483,278 of record MU270040.1, read on the forward strand.
ATAGCCGTCGGGAATTTTCACTTTAGCGAAGTTGGCGAGAACAAAGTATCCTCCTTGCGGGTCCGAGTATGGTAGGCCCAGCTCATCGAACACCTCGGCGAACCGCTTGATCTTAGCTGTCATGTCCTCGCGGGTCTTGTTCCAGAAGTTGTTCTTTTCGGCCAGTTCGTAGCCGAGAGCACAGGCTTCCTGCAGTGGGCTTGGGCTAGAGTAGCAGATTCGCATGTGTGCGGCTACAACGTACTTGATGAGGTGAGCCGGCCCGATTAAGAACCCGATTCGCCAGCCGGTGGCATAGAAAGTCTTGCCCGCCGAACCCACCGTCAGCGTAAGTTCCCATATAGCCGGTGACAGAGTAGCCATCCGTCTGGTGGGTGTGTAGACTAGGCTGTCATAGACATCGTCGGCGATGATGATGATATTGTGTTCGACGCACAGCGCTCCTATCTCCTCCAACTCCTCGAGCGAGAAAACCTTGCCAATAGGATTGTGAGGTGAATTAAGCACGAGCATCCTTGTTTTGTCACTGATTGTCTCGCGCAGCTTGGCCATATCCACTTTCCATTCGGAAGACGATATCGTTTGTGTATCGCCCCTTGTCGGTGGCGTCATTGGCACATAGCGTACCGTACCGCCCGCCATTTGTATGTTGCTGATATACTGATCAAAGAAGGGCTCGAATACGATCACTTCATCGCCGCTCTCGACGAACGCCATGAAAGCACTTAGAATCCCCTCATTGGCGCCAGTTGTAACTGTAACCTGCGTTTCTGGGTCTAACTCACGCTCGAGGTGAATCGAGTATGTCTTGGCCAATGCCTTCCTGAGACTTAGACGGCCCTTGGAAGGCGAGTACTGGTTGGCATCAACCCGGGAAAAGACAGACCGTGCTGCCTCTAGCATGAACTCGGGTGGGTTGTATCCGCTGCGCAAATCGATCCATAGTCAGTCCAATTGCTATTATGCAGCAGCAAGACACGAGACAAATCTCCATGGGTAATACTGACAAGAAACCCTGACCCATATTGACTACAGGTTTAATCTGTAGCCCAGTGCATTGTTAATCAAGCAGTTTTAGAGATAACCCATAATGCTACCTACAGGCGAGCGAGCTGCGACATCATTAACTATTGACCTAAGTCACCCAGCAATTATCAGCACCTGGCGGGGGCAATACAGGTCTCAGACCCAGGTAGGCTTTTTACCAGACGTCCTGTGGTTGTTCAGCCACACGCTTTGCAGGGATTACGGCAGAACCGGCCCTTGCTCCATTCACAGGCTGTGACATGATGCTTAGTCCTCGGAGTGTAAGGCCCTAGCCGGTATACGACTGCGTATCAGTTCAGTGTGTGGATGTAGGGATGTAGAACGTGGTCCTGAAGCCGGAGTATCACCAGTGCTGTTTTTTTTATTCTTGAGCGACAGATCCTCTGTCCTTCCGCAAATTGATGTTACGGCACCCACAAGACACTCTATCGTAGAGCCGGATGTACATCCCGGCATCGTGTCAAAGCCGGCCCGGCTCGACTTCCGTATCCGGACCCACCACTGGTAGTTAGGGCTTATCATGCCATAATTATGGGACACGACTATCGTATGGAGCCGCTGGCCGACGGGTCATCTCCTTTTTTGCCGTCTCGAGAAGGTCGCTCTCATGCTGCTTGAGGCCCTCCTCTTCCTCGCTAGCCTTTTCTGCTCTTGCCATCCCCTTCCATTAAGAAACAAATTCAGTGTAGCCTTATAAACTGGAGTGCTCATGAGCCTCCTAATCCTTTAAACACAAGTGAACGCATACATTACCTAAGAACTTCATCGCCGCCGTATCTCCTCTCGAGGTCGGGGTAACCGGTAAGCATTGTAATATTGTGAGGCTTAAGTCAATATTGTTCGCATCGAAGACCCTTTTTAAGTGAATAAGGTAGAAGAATGGCTTATCTCGCGGCTTGTTTAGTTAATGTAACAACAACAGCGCAACTACTTGGATCATATCGTAAGAGAGTCAGTGATTATAGTACTTTCGTTAGCAAATATGCATACAAGACATTGACAGGGATCTCAGTGAAGTAGGTCAGCCTATTTCGGTGACTGGAATTTATAAGTAGGTTGAGCGCCTTAGATCCTATTTCGAGGCCTTTAACCGCGCATACTGTTCACGACATATTGTCATCAACTGTTTAAACCTGAGTTAATACGAAGGCAGCGACCTATCTCCACATTTTAGGTAAATTGATTTCTTTAACTGAGAGGCTTTGGGCGAATATCCTGAATCTCACCACTACTCCCTAGCGGTGTCTGTTTGGAGAGCCAGCTTATTTACGGTGCACAGTCTGTCACACTATCTCAAGTTCTACATTCTCGAATTGCTCGAAATACCGCGGACCTGCACCATCATCTGACACGGATCCCCAGACTCCCACTCGAACGAATCTACCAGGTTTATCAGTAGGGTGTAAGAGAACCCTATACCCATTCCTACATCGGCGTAGCAAAGGTTGAGAGCAGTCGCTGGATGAATCAAAGATGTCCGGGGATGATGCACTCATGCAGCTGTCTTTCTCGCCGCTGTTGTCATGCTGGAGCTCTGTGAGGCCAACTACTATACGGAGGCATGTTAGAACTCTGGCTGTCAAAATACTAGTGACGATCTCCTTTCTTGTCAAAGATTGAGACTATATGGGCACTTACTTGCAGTCTTTTCGTTTGAAGACTCCTCATCTGAGACCTCGTCTCCTGCAGAGTAACTCCCACAATTGCAGCGAGAATGGTTTTGTATCATTAACTGATGAATCCGAGTTTGCCAGGAATCGGACCCTTCAGAGCTCACGAGCATTAACATGAAAAGATTGCTTCGAGGAATCTTCTTGTTCTTGGGATGACAGTCCATGTTGCAATATGCAATCACATGTTCTTCGTCTTGAACAAACCACAAATCTGGCAAGATCCCATAACAGGGAAGCCGGAAAAGGTCTGATGGTACGGCTACCATTCGTCCTCGTATGCCAATTAGTCCGTCTCGGATCTCTCTAAAGGGATTTCGGCCAGCCGGTGTTGTTCGCGCCGCTAGAACCAAACATCCGTTGACACGGAGTGTCTAAAAAAGCCTGGGTGGCAGAATCCCAATCCCTTCTCAAAGCTGACACCAATCTGCCTAACCGGGCTCCAAGATGGTGCAATGTATACAGTAGGGCAACACAATTTGTCGACGAGCTCTAAAGGCTAGCTGATTCAAGATATTCTAGAAGCTACATTACGCTTAGCCTCAGAAAAGCTCGTTTATAGCAAGCATGGAATACGTACGTACTAGGCAAGACCAAATGGCTTAATCGCTTTGTAGAATTTTAACGTGAAAATAGGCGTGGCCTAGTTCATGAGGTATATATTTTCTATAAGGCTATATTAACTGCTTAGTAAAGGCAGGTGTGTTAAAGGCCTAATACTAGGAGGTGGTATGCATTATAGATTTTCCTTTCTACCTAGGGGATCTAAGACCGCCTGGATCCGGAATTCGGGGCACGCATGTCTTGAGACCCCTCCCCATTGGCAAAGCTTTTGCAGATGAGCAACGCCGATTCGTCGGCGCTTGCTAATAGATTTATCGTAAACATGGCTTTTGTACAATATTTCCTATTCGTAGAGATCCGGGACATATGCGACTTATATCAAAGGCCCTTTACGCGATCATCAACCCCTTTTCAGAAGAACGCACTGATTGCTGGACATCCTGCCCAACATTCTGCGCACCTTTCCGTCCTTTCCGCGCATGACAAGTAGCCCGATCTCTTGTCGGCGCTCAATACAACAGAAAGTGCCGACGAGAGTTTTTGGCGAGAAGGATTCGACAGGTTACCTGCAGATGCAACTGCAAACGAGCACACAATCCTTCCTTGCTGTCACACGTACTTGCACAGACACGAAAAGTTCAAGGCCCCCGGCAGGCGAGCACGGAGAGCACCCGTCCAGTAAGCCTGCCACATAGACCTGCGCGTCCTTTGTCCACGAGGCTGCAGGCTGTATCGACGGTCTCCATGCAGATGCCCAGCTCCTATCGCGGTTTCCCGCAGCCGCCGCGGTAGGTCTTGACTAGGGCGAAGCTGTACCTACCTCCACAAGGGGCAGCGTGCCCGTCATTTTCCGTGCCCAAATGCCACCAAAGTGCTCATGTGCTCACCGCCATGGCTACGCTGATGACGTGACTTCTATGCAGTGGTTAGCTATTGGAAACAGCGAGAGCAGCTCGAAGCTGTGGGTGGCTGTCAAGCAGGGAGTAGGAGCGTTGCGGTGCCCCGATTCGTTGGCTCGTAGCAAGCTTGGTGTCTGAGACCCGTAGGCGTGGCGGTTACTGGCGTTCTTCACTTCCGTTGCAATCCCAAAAAAAACCCTCTATACTCGATGCCGTGTGCCATGTTCCTTAGCGGCACTACCAGGAGATGCCCACCCCTATCCCTGCCCGACTGTCTGGTGCGATCTCGGCCGATAATCCGCGACAAGGTCTCAGGCCACTCGCGGGTACTCAGCATCCAGCTCGAGCTCGCGTTACACGAGTCGGCAGGCCACGGCGTGCTGTACAACCAATATCGCCCACCTTCTTGGCGGGGCAGCACTCTCTATATCAGGCCCTCGGGCTCGTCTGGCTGAGACAGCGGATCTTGCGCAACGGCCCAGAGCACGTGGGCGGAAGCTGTCCAACCGGCCATGCCGCAGCCCCGGCTGTCAGCCGAAGAGCGAGCGTGCCCGAGTCGACGACGTTTGGCGCCCCGAAGCAGTATCCCCGCCGCGGGAAGGGACGCTGTCGAGGACTCGTTCGCCATGGTGTCGGCTGCACTGCGCCTTGGTAACGTCCCGCTGAGGCCCGTCCTCGTGTGGAAGGTTGGGCGGTCGGCCGGACCGGTGGTGTGTTTTCTACAATGCTGCTACATCCGATGCTTCCGGACGAGACAGCACGGCCGTTTGGCCCATGCATGGCGGATGGGAGCTGTCGGCGAACAAGGTACCATGTGCGCCCGTCCCGATTATAGCCTGCCGTGGAATTTAGGCGTCTGACAGCCTGTTGGAGAGATGGATATGCCTGTTCTGTTCTGTTCTGTGCTGCCTTCGCTCTCCGCGGTCGTCCACGGAGCCGGGTTGCTAAGGTCGGTTTAAGGACAATACCTTAATTTTGCCTCGCGGGGCCTGCTAGCACCATTTCAGCAGGTCGGCCCGGCTATGAGGCGCTAACAGAGCGGCCATTGCGGGGTAGCTCCTAGCATCGTGGGGGATGCTCTTGGGGCCGATATTCCCTCCAGTCCCGCTCGACTAGTCCGCCTAGTGCCACGATCTGAAGTCTAGGCGTGATCGACAAAACGCGTGCGTTGAGCTGCTTGCCCCCCTTCCCAAAAGGGAAATAAAAACCGCACGGAAAGTTGGTTTAAAGTCTCTGCAGGGACTGCAATGGCGGGCCCAGCGCCATGGACAAGGGCTGGAGTCATGTTCCCAGGCCGGCTCTCGCGACATGACCGCCCCCGAGCCAAGAGTCCTCCTAGTTAGCTGCCATCTGAGCCATCTGAGCTGAAATATCCACCAAGGTTGGGACAGCTTCGAACAGACACATGTCTCGGAGGTCAGCACTTCCTCGGCGCGGGAGTACGACGCGGACCATGCCTTGCGAAACGCAGGATCTGAGTCGGCACGCCGTCCCCTTCATCTATCTAGCGTGGTGTCTTTGCGGCTCCTCGCACAACAAGAGGGGGCGCGGGCGTGGGCACGACAAGAGGGCATCTATGCCTTTGCTGGACGGACACAAGCCCTGTGACAGGCTCGGGTCGATTTATTTAGCCCTGCTTACTTGGCACGTTACCAATGACGAATCGAAACCAGGGAAAGAAGCAAAAAACCGCGAAGCTTGTTTCTAGCGTAATACGGAACCCTAGTTCTAGCCTCAACGATTCCCTGCATAGTCAGACCGCTCACAGCAAAGCAGATGCAGAAGAAGCCCCCCCTCCCCCAGTGGCTTGCAATAGGTGCGACGGTGGTGGCTGTCCTTGGCAGACGAAAGTCCCCGAATAATTCGTGTCAAGTGGGAACCGGGTCGGCCGGCTGCGGATCGAAGTTAGTATGCAGTGGCCCTGCGCCGCCACAACGACCTTTGCGTTGTGCTCCTATCCGGGCGATGCGACAGGACAACAGCGCAACGGCGTGCTTGCAGCCACGAGGCATTTCCGGTTGCATGATTTCCTGGGACGCGTCGGCCGGTCGGGTGGCCGGTGGCCGGTGTCCGTTGAGTGCGGTCTAGTCTATTACATATTAGACGGAGCTCTCGCTGGCCCCCGGTGAGCTCGCGTGAGCTAGACCCAGACACCGGCGAACTTTGCTCGGCCGCCTCCAGAGCTTAACATACGAACCTTGTCCCCTACGAGCATCGCACTTTGATGACCGGGACTAGGGCAGAGCCGCACAAGGAATAACAGAAAAGAGCGAAATTAAGTAGCCTGGTATACGACGACCGTTGGTGCGGACCGCCCACCTCTGGCTCAGCCCAGACATAATTACCTATCTCTGCTCTTGCACACACAAACATACGCACGCACGCACGCAAACACAAACACGCCGGACGCCAGACGCTCATCCGGTCGGACAGAAGGGCCGGCAGCTGAAAGCCGATCCATCGTGCCATCCCGCAAGGCTCAGAACCAACCACAGTCAACCCGACCCCCGAAAAAATCGTACTTGTGGGCGGGCACACCCATCGCCCCCATCGCACAGATTTCCCCTCGTGGTCGACTAGGGGCCATCAAACACACTCCACACCTCCCTCCCCGCACTTGTTCTCCAAAAGAAGTCCCTGTTGGTGTCGTCTCCAGTCAAGCTTCTCGAGGCGACCAAACCAATTGACCCCGGCCGCGTCTGGCAAGCTACCCCACGATCCCCCCCATTGTCCTAGCATCGTGCGTGGGATTGGAGCCCGGTTCTCGGCAAAACTTCCAGGTTCGGTCGACGCCGGAGAGCATTGAGTCGGGCACTCTTTTTTTTTTCTTACTTCCTCAGGTCCGAGACATCTCCGTAGCGCCCAGCATCGATCGCAGAGCCGGCCAGGCCCGCCCGAACATTGCCAAGCCGCGACGCCCAGGGCAGGATGGCCGCGCGGGCAGATGGCTCTACGGCGGCAGGCTGGGAGCCAAGTTGCGCGCCGTTGAATCCTGCTTCCGGGACCCCCTTCCTACCAGGCGCTGCACCTGACAGGCTGGACTTGGTAAGTGACGTGAAAACAAAATACCCGTCAGCTGCTTCTTTTTAGCGGCAACAGGGGGAGGTCCGTTGCTGCCGATCACCCCTCTCCCCTCGCGCCGTCCCTCACGACAGACCCAATCGCAATACTACATTGCCAGCACCTCCTCCAGTCCACACCCCGGATTCTGATTTTGTCATATTCTCCCCCCCTCCCGGGTCCCCTGGTCATCGGTGCTTCTTTTTTTCCCTTCTTTCTTTGTTGCCGTCTCCTCTCTGGCATCGTCGTTCCCCGTGCTACGAGGCCAACGCATCTTGCCCGTGGTCCCCTATAACACCACTGACGTGTTTACATCGATCAGCCATCAACCGCAGTAACCCAGTATGATCCCCCGCTTCCAATCACTGCAGATCTCAACCCATCCCAAATCCCTGCACCTGGCCCAAAGTTGGAGAAACCAAGTGAACGCAGTTTTGGACTTTCCCATCCCCCTTTTGCCGGCTCTGTGTACCCTATGCGTGCCTTTCTCTGTTGCTTCCCAGTTTTGTCAAAAGCGAATCGACTAACACGGTTCCCCCCTGTGCCAAGGCCAACTGCCGAACTAGCACCACGACCAGTGAGCCTTCGCTCTCGAGCCCGGACAGTAGCTCGCCCAGGATGAGCGACAACGAAAAGAGGATGAGCGACAACGAGAAAGCGCCCAGTAGCGATGACGTGCATCGTGAACAGGGTAGCGCAGCGCTCGAGTCGGGACCCGTCCACCTGCACGGTCTTCCCCCAGACCCGGACGCGCACTTGAGCGAAGCGGAGAAGGCCGAGATTGTAAGTTGAAACCGTGCGGAGTGATGTGCTCAGGGGCGCATCTAAAATAAAAAGCTTCTACGTCGCACAGCCGATGCTAACTTTGGACTTTCTCTTCTGATAGGACCGCAAACTCATCCGTCGCCTCGATTTCACCCTGATTCCATGGGTATGGACAGCAACCTGTCTGCCGTCGCGCTGCTCTGGCACTGACCCGGTCTCTCTCTATAGCTCTGCCTCCTATATCTTCTGGCGTTCCTCGACCGAACCAACATTGGCAATGCCAAAGTGGCTGGCCTGGCGACGTATCTGGGCCTGAGCGTCCCCAGCTATAACGCGACCCTGACCATCTTCTTCGTGTCGTACGCCGTCTTTGAGCCCATCACCAACATCCTGCTCAAACAGCTCCGCCCCAGTATCTTCATCCCAATCATCATGTAAGCCACTCATCCGCTATTGCCATAAGTAGCATCTGCAGAGGTTGGGCTGACCACCATCACAGGGTGCTGTGGGGTGCCTGCATGCTGGGCATGGGCTTTGTCAACAACTGGTCAGGCCTGATGGCTGCGCGATGGTTCCTCGGACTTACGGAGGCCGGACTGTTTCCGGGAGTCAACGTGCGTGCCATTCGCTACGATGCGTTCGGGTTGTGCCGCTATGCTAACAGTGTCTAGTACTATCTGTCCTGCTGGTACAAGCGCAGTGAATTCGGTATCCGTGCTGTGAGTTTCGTCGCGCTTATGCGGGCATGTTTCGACGGATCACACCCAGACTAACAGTTTACCCAGGCCATTTTCTTCTCCGCAGCTGCTTTGTCCGGTTCCTTCGGCGGTTTGCTCGCTGCTGCAATCGAAAACATGGATGGCCTCGGTGGACGACCCGGCTGGGCATGGATCTTTATCATCGAAGGCCTTCTCACCATTGTGATCGGGGGAGTGTCGTTCTGGATGGTGCATGACTTCCCCGACGAGGCCAAGTTTCTTTCCGAGGAAGACCGAGCGCGCGTGGTTCGCCGGCTCAAGCTCGACCAGCAGGCATCGGCTGACCACGAGACGTTCAAGTCCACCTTCTTCTGGGAAGCGGTCAAGGACTGGAAGATGTACATGGGAATGATCATCTACATGGGATGCGACATGCCGCTCTATGCCTTCTCGCTCTTCCTGCCGACCATCGTCAGTAATCTCGGATGGGGCAACACGGTCGTTCGCGCGCAGCTCATGTCCGTCCCTCCGTATGCAGCCGCCACCATCTTGACCGTCGCCATCGGCTTCATCGCCGACCGCACGCGTTCCCGCGGTCTCTGCAACATCTGTGTCTCGCTCCTGGGCGTCATCGGCTTCTCCATGCTGCTCGGCAGCGACCGTCCGGGTGTGCAGTACGCCGGCACCTTCCTCGGTGCGCTTGGCATCTACCCGTGCATCGCTAATACGATCACCTGGATGGCTAATAACATCGAGGGCGTCTACAAGCGGGGCGTGGTGCTGGGTTTCGTCATCGGTTGGGGCAACCTCAACGGAGTTGTCAGCAGCAATATCTACTTCGCCGGACCTCGCTTCCTTCAGGGCCACGGCGTCGTCATGGCCTACATGGCCGTATTCCTATTCGGCGGCTCGGTTCTCAATACCCTCCTGCTGCGCCGGGAGAACGCCCGCCGCCGCCGCGGCGATCGCGATCACTGGATCGAGGGCAAGACCGCAAGAGAGATTGAGGCCCTTGGAGACAAGCGGCCCGATTTCTTTTACACGGTATAATATCTTCACGAGGAGTAATATCGCATGCCGGCTTTTGGTATGATTTCGGAGAGTGTCTAGTGGGAAACGGTGTGGCTTGTATATGCGCACTTCCCCGGACATAGTGTGAGCCTAAGTGGCTGCGAGGCTCTTGCTGATTTTACCGCGTTTGTCGGTATTCATCTGCTGTCGCTGGCTTGTAGATTAGAATACTATAGGCCCATTCATAACCCTTGATACCAGAAGACAGCCCCCAAATGGGCACATGACTTCTTCGCCCTTCTTTTCCCTCATGCACTTCACGCAGGCGCTATGGCACTGATGTCCTCATAAATAAGTATTTGGCGTATCATCTAAGCGCAGAGCATCCAAGAAGCTCGTATCTATATAAAAATACCGTAACTCTTAATCAAGTCTATCTGGCTCCCAAGGCCCTCCTATCAGCAATGCCTTCCTAACAGCAGTGGCGAAAAAAACGGACGGGAAGCACGTCTGCATTCCACTCTCCCTTCCCACGCTGCCGGTCCCGGATGTAACCCAATCCCCTCTATAATGTCAGATTCGCACAGGGCGCGGAGGCTTCTCCGTGGCCCCGCCAGCCTTCACCAGCGAGTTCTTGGTTGGCACACTGTTTATCCAATCATCGAGATTCCGCAGTGTGCACTCGGCGATCTCAGTAAGGGCCTCTTCGGTAAAGAAAGCCTGGTGCCCGCAAACAATGACGTTGGGGAACGTAGTCAAGCGCATGAGCAAATCATCGTCGATGATGTCGCCCGAGTGGTCGTTGTAGAACAGGGCCCCCTCGCCCTCGTACACATCTAGCGCCAGGCCACCGAGGTGCTTGCTCTTGAGGGCGGCGATGACGGCGCCAGTGTCGATGAGCGCCCCGCGCGACGTGTTAACCAGCATTGCGCCAGGCTTCATCTTGGAGAGGGTGGTCTCGTTGATGATGTGACGTGTCGAGTCCATGAGTGGGCAGTGCAGACTGACGATGTGGCACTGCGAGAGCAGGGTGTCAAGGTCGGCATACTCCCCGAACTCCTTGAACGCCTCTATCGGGAAAGGGTCGTAGGCCAAGACCTTGCAGCCAAAGCCGCGCATGATGCGGGCCATGGCGAAGCCGATCTTGCCCACGCCGACGACTCCCACCGTCTTGCCGTAGAGGGTGCGGCCCAGCAGGCCGTCCAGGTTGAAGTTGCCCTCGCGGACGCGGTTGTAGGCCCGGTGCATCTTGCGGTTGAGGGTCTGCAGCAGGGCGACGGCGAACTCGGCGACGGCCTCGGGCGAATACGAGGGAACGTTGGCCACGAACAGGCCCAGCCGCTCAGCCTCCTTCAGGTCCACATTGTTGTAGCCCGCGCACCGGAGGAGCACGGCGCGGACGCCGCCGGCGTGGAGGCTCTGCAGCACAGCAGCATCTAGCGTATCATTCACAAAGACACACACGGCATCGGCGCCGTTGGCGAGGGCGGCGGTGTCCTTGGAGAGCGAGAAGTCGAGAAAGTTGGCCTCGACCGGGGTGGAAGAGGGGTTGCGCTTGGCGGCGACGCCGCCGAGGTACTGCTTGTCGTAGGCTTTTGCGCTGAAGACGGCGAGCTTCATTGTTGACGATTTGATTTTGCAGCAGCTAGTACTGCTTGCAATCTTCTGGAAGGCGATGAACAAATACTACTATCGATAATGTCTCTGGCGACGAGCAAACTCAAGGGAAGTCGCAAGGCTGTGGAGCGTGGATTTGTACTGTAGAAGCTGCCTGGTTGCCTGCCCGATTCCGCTGGGGATGTAAGCGAGCTGGCCCTGCTCGTATGACGCGGCAGCTGCCGCGCCGCTACAGACGGTACACTGGCAGGGGTTGGCAGCCCCGTGCCCAGACCGGCCCTTGCCGCTCCGGTTCGTGGCCCTTCGTCGCCGAGCCCCGACGTGCAAGACAATTCGGACCGACGTTCCTATCGCGAAGGCAAACAGGGTGCTCGTCTGCTGTTGCGATGGTGAGACGAGAGTACAGTCACCGAGATAAGGACTGGTCGTTTGCTTCGGACACGCCATGTCTTATGCTCCTTCTCCAAACATCCCAACACGAGTGGGAGTGCAATCACGTCGCTGAGCTTGTCCTCCGAGATCCCGCCGCGCTACCAAAATCCGCCCCGCTACCCAAATCCGCTGCTGCAAATTTTGGTTGGCGCCACAATGGTGCATCCTCCCAACGAAGCGGCATTATCTCCAGCACCCAACGCCTCTACGCTCTCCGCCTATGCTTTGGTATTCCCTGTCTAACATTTAATGCAATATCATCAGAGCACTGCAATTCATCACTTTGAACAACTCCTTCAACCGTTATTTATTCACCACGTTTTATTCCCAACGCTACCGATGCCTAGCCATTTGGTCCACAGTCTGTCATTTCCGTCCAATCCAACACCGCTATTTTAGTAATGCATGCCTACCGAGTTCGTTCAAGGGTTAGGCCTCACTGTGGTGGAGGACCACCCCCCACGAGCCTCCTAAAGACATTGGCTAGGTCTATCGACCCGTCATCTCCCAAGATTATCTTTTTGTTTCGCCATGTCTCGCCCGCCTTCTCTGCTGCGCGCTCAAACATCACCTTCTCAAACTGCGCTATCAAGGGCGCCAGCGCGCTCTGATACGATGCGGCGCCGTCCACCTTCGCCTCCGCAGCCTGGGTAAGCATCCGCGACAGGTCCAGAGAATCCCACATGGCGAGGTTGACGCCCTCGCCTGCCCATGGGGTCATCAGGTGCGCTGCATCGCCCACAAGCGTTACTCCGGGCTTCGAGTCCCAACTGTGGCCGACCGGAAGCATATACAGCCCTTTGATATCGAGCTTGGCGTCTAATTGCCGTGTGGCCTCCTCATCTAGCGCCATGCCCAGTAACTCTCGCAAGCCGGGGCCCCATTGGCTATAGAACCTGTCGTCATTGAGAAGCGTCTCCTTCGCATCCGGGTATGTCTTGTTGACCCATCCATTTGTCTTCCCAAATTCAGGGTCTTCGTGCTCAAACACTATGTCCAGGTGCGCGGAATCTTGCGCACCGCGGTGGGTGACAACACCCTTCCTATTTGCAAAAGCAAACATGGTGCCTGACCCAATAAGGTCGACAAGATGTGGAGCTCTTTGGGTAATCTGGGTCGCGGTGGCGACGATGTACTGGCTGCCACTATACTTTGGCTTGACCGACGTGACCAGAGCTCGCGCCTTCGACCATGCACCGTCGGCGCCGATGACAAAGTCGAACGTGTGCTTACCATGGCTGCCGAGATCCGCAGTAATCTCAGAGTTCCCGGTAGCCAACGTCGAGCTGCTCACCGCAAGAACCTTGGAGTTCCACTTAATGAGATCGGGAGGGATGTGTCTAAGTAAGAGGCCGATGAGGGAATGGCGTGAGATCTCTGGCCGTTGATGGTTGCCGCCATGAGCCCACAAGAGCTCGCCATTTTTATCGACCACATTTGTCGCTTCGGTGCAGTCCCCAGTCAATGTAAGGAACTCGTCGAAAATACCGCATTCGCGAAGTGCCTGTAGCCCAGACTCTTCATGGAGATCGAGCACGCCCGAAGGCTGAGCAAGCTCTTCGGCGGTAGGCATGGAGCGAAGTTCGTATATTGTGGCTGCGATGCCCTTCTTATGAAGAAGGAGCCCGAGGGTAAGGCCGGATGGCCCGCCGCCTAGGATGGCAATACGTGGCTGGTAACTTGGCATAGTAGTATATGGGTTAATGTGGTTATTTTGGCGCTGATTTAATTTGGTCGAATCGAAGGAGCAAACTGTGCCTGTGTGTAACGCAGCCGGAAAGTCGAGGGTGAAAAGAGTAGATGTTGTGTTCAGCCGCCGAGAAGGATTTGGGCGGTTTAAACAAGACATTATTATATACCTTTGAGGAGACGTCTCCTTTGTCAATCATCTCTAGGCTTGGCTCGGGACGTATCCAAGCCCACTCGGCAGCCGTCTACACCACTTCGCGCAGTGTAAATGGCCCGACAGAGCTCTGCCGGGGCTCATGAAAGCCCGGCCTCTAGTATCCCCCGAATAATTGTGGGGCCGGTTGTCCTATTGTTTTGGCTGCAAGCGGCTTCGGTCCCGAACACGAGCAAGAACAGAAGCACCAGCTGGTCACAGCCGCCGTTAGCAGCTGTCGGCATTGCAGAACGGCTTTCGTTTCCACCGAGTCACAGGCTTCTTCGGCTCAGCTTTCCTAGCCCCGACTTGGTACGATAGCAAACTAAACTTGGCCTAAATTGGCAGTATTCTAGGGGGGGGGGGGGGGGGGGGGGCCCTGAATTTTTACAACTATGGCCGTGGAAATGCTGCTCCTCCCCCCAACTCCGCGGGTACATCTCCGTTGTTGTGGCTTCACCAAACCTGATACTCGTCAAATGAAAGACCTGGAGCCACAGGTGATGTTTCATGATCCTCACTGTCAGTCTTCTTTGCCGCTGTCTGGTTGTATGTGTCGTCAGGAGGCCAACTAGGATCGCTAGGAGAGTGAATGCCGCTTTCGCTTACTGGCTTGGTGTAAGGTATGGCATCTACCTCTGGTATGCTCTGAGGGCTTGGTCTTTGTAGTTCAGTCCTGTGAAATTCCATCCCACGAAAGCTCAGTGGGTACTTCGAATACCCTAGCCGGATAGTGGCCGTGTCGGTAGGACGCAGCGGGGTGGATGCAAGTCTGTACAGCGAGATGGTAGCGCAAGTCACGTCCACGAATCGCACGAAGCATGTTTGGCCCGATATTCTGCTGCTACGGAAGACAAGTTGCTCGTAGCCTGGTTCCCCCTCGAATTTTCTCTTTACGTCCTCCTCGGTGGCGTCGCTGGGCAGGTTACCCACCCACAATATGTTGCTAGGAGGGGGCGGTTGAGAGGGCTTGAATTTGAGGGGCGGCGTGCCATCTGATCGCGTGCGCCAGGATTCAAAGACAGCGGATGATGTGGTGGAAGATGTTGTAGTTGATGGCGTCTTTCCTTTCGACCAAATCGACCGGGCATCTAAAGACCCAATAGATGAGTTTGTAGTTGACATGGCTGATGGAGCTGCCCTGCCGCGAAAAATCCGGTCCTTTGACTCCGGGATTGACCTTCCCATGATCTCAACAATCACGGTGGCTTTCAGTATGGCGCTGAATTTTCCATCTAGCATAGTCTTCGATTCCACAGCCCCATGGGCATGTCCAAACCCAAGAAGCGCAGACAGATATCCTACGTCCGCTGCAGTTTCCGGGGGGGAGAATTCCATAGTCACTAGATCTTTGGAGAATTCCAATGCCTGGGTGAGCGACAATTTAGTCGTTCCGAGCGGTAGGTGACGGATCTTGGTCATCCAGAGCTGGGAGGTGGTGGCGACCGTCGAGGCTGAATTCGAAATTTGTCGAGCATGACTCTTGGTGAGAAGGGTGGACAGGATGGTGATTGCCAAGTTGAGACGACGGAGAATAATACCTAACTGCTCGTTATCATTGTTCTCGGGGTTCAGCGTTAAGACCAGCTGTGTGTTCCCTCCCTGCTCTTGTTTGATGGCCAGCGTGTCAAGGAACACCATCAGCTCATCTACCACGCTGATGATGTCTTTAATGTTCTCTTGTATTGTCACTGAATCGAAACTCAGCTCTCTTGAGGTGCGGATAAGATCAAACTCTAGCAAGTTTACTAGGTTGGCAGCGTTGTCGAGCGGCACATACCCGTCCTTCATCTTATTCCGTGCGGTCCGAACTAGTTTAAATGATCGCAGAAGGTTGTGGAATGACGCCGTGTAAGAGGCACCTCCTAGGATCTCCTCTTGGGCCAGAGGCGAAATCCTCATCGCAGGGTTCACAAGTCGCGCATTCAGATTCGAGTGCTCCACTTCTTGTGGCTCATCACCCTTCAAGTCCGTTGGTGCTTTAATATTCTCCATTTGTACGATGCCCTTGCCAGAATGTCTCTTCTCGAGCTGGGGATGCCAGGTTCCAATCACGGATCGACCGCTGGGCACATTAGGACGGGGAGATAGACCGATTCTCATTTTTGATAGAGTCGAAGATACCAGGTCGACGGTGTTGGGTAAAGTCACAGATTCGATATTTAGGTGTCGGGCGATATCTGTGAAAGTATCATGAACAGGTATCACATATGCATCGCCAGTAAAGTCAGTGGCGACAACGTGGCCCAGTAGCTCGTGCGAGTTGCTGTCAACGACCCAGGAACCTGAATCTCCGTCTTGGATGGATGCTATGAGTCGATTGAACGCTCAAGGTTAGTATCATATTGATGTAAGGGAGAACTGTTGGTTGCAAAATGAGCTGCGCATACCAGTTTCGTCATCCAGCCGAAGCATGTAAGTGTCCACAAAGCCCCCGCCAGAGCGTAGAACGAGCTTTCCGGGTAGAGGCAATACTTGGCTGAGCTTTGGTCCTTGAGATCCACTCAAAATCACCGCTTTTCCCTTGAGTTCTGTGACGGCTGGCTTTTGTGGTGGCATTCTCAGCTCACTTCTCTTCCCTGATGTTTTGTTCTCTCCTGGTATCATCAGGATGTTCGCTGTATGCCGATTCGTTTTATTCAGCTCAACCAGTGCCCAGTCGTAGTTCTTTTGTACAGTATATGGACTCTTATAGGGAAATATGGTTGTGCTAGCTGCTCTAGCTGTGCTGTGAGTTAGCACATTGCCCAGCACTGCCTTGGCCTCAAACTTCCAAGCAAGTGATGTGTTTGCTGTGGCCGTGCCAACGGGAGGTGCATTGAGTGCGTCTCCTTCCGCGCTGCCCCCGTCGTCGCTGTCATCGGACTCGGAGTATTCTTCTTCGAAGACAAGGCTGTGGTCCAAGTCGGCGATTTCGTTCCCCATTGCTGGATATTGCAATTCGTCGGCAGCGTGGCCCGCTGTCATCCCAACGAGCCGGAAGTCGCCGTTTCGAAAGTTCAACTTTACTAGGCCACCGATGGTAGCAATTCTATCATCGGATTCTAGCTGCAGGCGAATCGGAGTTCCACAGAGCGTGCCCACGGGATTCCGCAACTCATCATATACGACTTCAATCTCTCTATTCGGTTCGAAGAAGCGCAGGCGAGGAGGCTGCGGCAATATGAGGGTGTGGAGGGTGGGAGTGAGCACCTCATGAGATGTGAGGAGATTTTGGATTCCAGGTCCTTCGAAGAATTTAGATATTCGCTTTTGTAAACTAGCAGCCACGAATATGACGAGAGTTGGTGCCGCTGTGTCGATGGTCAGACCAGCCACCATAAGACGAATTGCCATGGGCTGGTGGTGCCTGGGACTTGAGAAGGAAGTACGGCTCTTACGGCTGGCTTCAGCCACAAGAAGGGGTTCGATCCGCGCCAGTATGGTATTGAAATAGAGAGTTGCCAGTGGATCAATATGCACGTCGAAAGCAAAAAAGCCAGATTTCCCGAGAGGTGTCTTCGAGACCGGGCTCGGCAGGTTCTCCAGGGCTTCTCCATCGCCGGTTATCCTAGGCTTCGCATTTGGTGATGCCTCTGCTGAAGCATACCCTGAATCTGCCTGAGATGTCGCTGGGGACTGGCGCGCTTGAGGGTTAGGGGGCCAGCTCGCCGGAACTGCAATTGTCTTCGGGGGCTGGGCCGTTGACGGCAAACAAGTTGAAACTCCTACTGCGTCCATCACAGCAATAATCCATTGAAACCCCAGAGTTGTAAATGAGATAGCTTGTTCAGTGCGATGCTCCTGTAGAAGTGAGAGACAAAGAGGGACGAAAAAAAAAGTTTCGGCGGGGTTTGACGAGGCTGGGGCGTGTTCGACATCTGCCGGTGCAAGGTCAGATACTTGTTATCTGGTGCGAATTTTTCATAATGGCCAATCATGAGGAATAATTCCTCCTCGCCCGCCTTCAGCTATCTATCATACATTGAGGCTTGCAGCCAGGTCAGCTCAGCTACAGACTGCATGGAAAGTCTGCCTTGCTCCGCTCAAGAGGTCAGGCGCAGGAATAGATTTTTTTTTTCTTGGAGAAACGTAACATTTACATTAGCAAAGAGGTGATATCCAATTACATGGCAACAGGCGCGGCAGGCGAAATGGCGACGACAAGCACCATGTTTCCGCTGGAAGGGGTGTCGGTCGTGGAGCTTCAAGAGCTTTGCGAGACACTGTGGAAGTGGGACATCTGTCCCGGCTGCAAACAAGATGGCTCTTGTACCAATCGTGCTATTTGCCTCTGGAGTCGACGCTCGCATCAATTTGACCACTTCTTCGACTTCTACCGCTCCACTACATCGTCTTATTTACCTGATTCGCCGTTCCAGAATTCATGTGCCCTTAGCGCCCACAAGGAACTCCTCCACATCATACGGTACCTTCAAGAACACCAAGATAAGACGCGGGAACAGATTACGGACATGTTCTTCACGGCCAAAGAGTGTTCCGAAGGCCCTGGACCTTCCCGAACAGATCAGCATCGGGCCGTCAGCCTCGCGGTTCGAGTCTTGACCACGATCAACAATAAGGCTGAGAGCCTTCCTGGTGCCCTCCTCGAGTCCGGGTCTCGATCTCCTCCCTCTGTATGGCGAAATGACAAATCTTTAACCAATTATATTGATTTCACCTTCCCAAGACGCCATCTCCATCCCGTCGTTGAAGAGGACATTGACCCCGGAAACGGCTTGAGGTTGACGGCGGTCGCCCTCAAGAAAGTGGCTGGGTTAAGGATAGAAGGCACAGATGATATCAGCCATCACCTGAGAGTTGATCCAAGGGGTGGATTGATAGAGATATTCCACCATGTTGCCGTACTTAACGAGCAACTTGAAGCGACAAAATACCGTGGAGCGATGTCTGTTTCTTGCCATATGATCCTTGGTGTCCTGGAGACAGTGTTGACATGAGCTACAGAGATACTCTCCCCACTGAGCTAGTTCGAGAGACGCTCGATACCCTAGTGATGTTATTTCCTCCTGATCGAGAGTCTACAACGTTGCTGCGGACCCTCATATCCAAGAAAGGGTTTGACCCACTGATGCGCCACATCTCGACTATCAGTACTCAAAACTCAGCTCGATGGGACGCCCGTGTCAACTATAGTTATTGGAATTCTCGCCTACTGGACCTACGGGATGAGATTGAGAACCCCAAGCCGCGAGGCTTACTAGTAGCATGGCTAGAACAGAGGAGCAAGGCCCGGCATGTCATGATAGCTACTATCGCAGGGGTGGTAGCCGCAGTTGTTTTGGGCATTTTGAGTCTTGCAGTTAGTATCTTCCAAGCCTGGCTAACCTATCAGCAGTGGAAAGGTTCCTCATAAATGGGGCAAATGATCTAAGGAGACGAAAATCGTAAGACGATTAGCAATATGGCACTATATCCCGAGGCGTAGTAACAAGCCTCCCTGAAGGAGCTGGAACGGTCCCATGGGAGGCAATTCGATGATGTTTGTAATGCTGAGGAGACACATGCATCATGTATTTTGAGTTCTGTCCTGTTCATAATACACATGCTATCTAGGTGACGGCTTGATGATCCTACCCGCGTATTTTCCTTTTGTCCGGAAGCCCTCTGACCGGTTTTTATGCTCGTCATTGGTAGGGTCCAGCCCTCGCCAACGATCTTCACGCCGCAACGTGCGTTATGGGTGTTCTCTTCACGCGAAAGCCGAATTGCCGTTAAAGACGATGAGATTCGGGCTTCCATCTCCGGGATTCACCACCACATCCTTCGATGCTAGATTCTTCAGCCGCTTCCTCATCTGCGCAGGCGTGTGCCATCCATACTGCATCATCAAGTACGCCGCGACGCCTGCCACATGCGGTGCTGCCTGGCTCGTGCCGCTCATGATAGCCGTCTCCTCGTTTGAAGGGCCAAGGCCCGCGCTCAGCACCCCGACGCCCGGTGCGAAGAGGTCCAGCCCTGCGCCCCAGTTGCTGAAGTCGGCTCGATTGTCTGCGTCGTCTGTGGCGCCGACAGTGATGACATAGGGACTGTTTGCCGGCGAGCAGTCCTTAACGTCGGCACCAGAATTCCCCGCACTGACGAATATGCTCATACCGGCTCTCGCCACCGCCGCGACGGCGTCGTTCACAGGGGGGTAGTTTCCGCCTCCTAGACTCATGTTGATGATGGACAGTCCGGTCGCGTTCCGCCCGACGGCGTCGGCGCAAGCCCAGTCGAGCGCGGCGATTACGCCGCTCCAGCTACCCTGGCCTTGGCCGTCAAAGACCTTGGCCGCGAGTATTCGGGTGCGGGGAGCGACGCCGTAGGTCACACCGCCGATGGTGCCAGCTGTGTGGGTGCCGTGCCCGTCATCGTCTGTGTCGGAAGAACCGGGGATGAAGTTTTGGCCCCATCGAACACGAGGTTGGCCGTAGGAGTCCTTTCCCGCGAACTCGTGGTGCGACAGCTGGATGCCGGTGTCGATATGGTAGACGGTAGGGCTTCCGTCGTCGTAGGTGTAGGATGTAGCGTTTGGTCGACGGTGGGATATCCGAGCTTGCCCCCATGTAGCGGATTGCTGTGTGCGAATATTGCCAAACGTTGTGTTGCGGTCTACGGCGGGGGCGATCGTGCTGCCGGTCGCTCTTCTCTGGTGGCGGGCGAAGGTGGTGGGCGAAGAGACGGTAACTATGCCATCTGGAAAGACGCCTTTAATCTAGTTTATCAGTGAGATTAGCCATGGACGAAGAACTAACCGTGGTGGAGAATATTGGTGGCCTTACTAGATGGGAAGCAGAGCCGCTGGCCAGACCACTGGCCACATCGTCACTCAGGTGTGCATGGTACCCCTGAAAATTGCCGATGCTGAAAGTTCTAATGATGCCGCTGTAGGCACTGTATCGCGTTGTCGTCGAGTGAACAAAGATCTCGTGCTGCAGCCGCTCGATCGGGTTGTGATCCTCATGATATTGAATAATGTACTGATTCGCCACCCCCGGATGCCTGCCGGTCTCGTGGTGGTTAGATGTCTGCGTCGCAGGCGCAGCGACGACATATGCTGCGAAAGCCCACGTAAATAACAAGGTAAGCGCCATTTCTCGCAGCTATCAGCAGCTACACAGTATTGACGGCAGGATATTGACTCGGAGGGCTTCGTGTATGCCTGAAAGAGTAATGCCGCATGGAGAGGAAGATTGGGCAAATGAGGTCTGGCTTGGGAGGATTTAGTAGCTGTCTTTTTCTTCGTCTTCAAGCTTCTTTTGTGGTACGCCATCGCGGCTGGTTTTGTCCGAAAGGCCAAACAAGGCTGATTCATTCTGTCGTTGTTTTTGTCAACAATAGGGTGAATAGGCGCCCGAGTTTTATCCTGTGCTACGCGCGTAGTGAATGTGCGCCAACCGAACAATAGGTAGCTCCTAGTCAGCGGCTAGGGCGGTATCAAGGTTGCCGGACCCGCCTTGCGTAGCATCTGGTGACTGGTGTTTTGTTTGCGTCTAAGCTCTGATACTCAAAGTGAGATGCCGCATGCTAAAAGACAGAACGCGGCGCTATCCCAAAGACATCACGAGAGAATAACAAGACATATGGTATAGTACTGTATGGCCAAAACCGAAAAGAAATGAGGTGACTGACACAATGAACCAAACCCCCGGCCACAGCTTCCCGGTAGAGAGGAAAGTTCAGAACACACCGGAAGGAGCCTCGAGGCGGGCTTGTATAGCGCTTGGCAATAAAACTTAGTAACGGCCGTGCAACTGCGCGAAGCTCACGCACCATTCATCATGTCAAAAGAGATCGAAGGAATCATACTAACATCATATCTTCGTACTATACTATATAATATATTACCAAACTTGTCCCTTTGCTCCTAACATGTCGCTATCCGTTATCCATCCGCTGCTAAATGTACTCCCTCGACTTCGACGCGCTATTCCTCTGTTCCGCAACTTCTTGCGGCGTCCAGCTCTCGTTAGTCGTGTCGTCTTTCACGCCGTGACGCAGCTCGTCCCGCCAGTTTTTATAGTGATCATGGCTGTGTTGGCATGTTGTCCTAACTGAAAGCAATCCTCTTCGTAATGTTCGCCGTCACTGAGTGTCACCATCCCCGTTGCATTATGCTCGCGTAAGCCTATGCGCATGGCCATAGTACTACCGAGCCATATGTTGCTCTTGAACCGCTTGGCTTGATTGGATAATAAACACTATGTTCAGTATTTCTAAAAAATTTGAATCCATATTACGGGTGCTAGAAAACTAAATGTTACAGAACATCTGTAAATCTCTGAGTCGGGAGCTCCTCGATGATCGAAGGGATCAAAATGACTGTGTACATGGTGTCGTGACACCTTCTAATTTCGACACTTCACAAACACAAGCGCGTAGTAATGAGCCCTGAGTGCTGGTTGGGCCAAAACTGACGGCCTCCCCTTCTATTTCGCATATGGTCGTGTGTATGTATCACAGCACGGGCGTTTCATCCCATCGTTTGAGAGGTAGAATAAGGAAAATATTATTCGGTTGTTCAACATTGCACCGAACATGGCTAAAAAGCCAGGAAGGATGCAGTGTCTCACGCCCGCGCGGGGACCTTCCTAGCTTGCCGCCTAGCAGCCGCCTGGACGTAATCGATAGAGTCCATGTTGGGGGAGACGGGCGTGCGGGGCTCCGCGGCCGTATAGACCGGGGCTCCGCTAGGCTGAGGGTAATATGGCTCAGTGCCCATGCGCTGCGGCGGAGCCATGTATGCCTGGGTCTGGCCGTCAGCAGCTACCTCGGCCCTTACTTTATCCGGCCGTGGTGGTGGTGGAGGTCCCTGCACTGGTGGTTTTGAAGACATCGAGTAGTAACTCTCATCAGCGTCCTCAGACCGCTTAGGAGTTTCGGGCCGAGGGCTTGGCTGTGCGCCGCTGTCGTTGGTCATAGCAGGAGGCGTAGGATATCCGGCGCCGTGAGGCCCGCTGCCGGCAATCTCTACCCCACGGGTTGTTACCTGAGGGGCCTCGTCGCGGACTTGTCTGGAGGTGCGACGGTGCTGCTTCAGCGAAGGAGTGGATGGGTGGCGGCCCGGCCCTCGATGCTTGGGCTTGGAAGACGTCTCGTCGTCTGATGTTTCGTCAGGATTCTCTCGATCATCCTCTGCGTACTGTTCACGAGGTGAGCGTACATCTCCTATAGGGAGGTTGGGTTCACTTACCATCCTTAGTTCCTTTCGCATCGCAAGGCCGGCACAGATATCTTTAGCCTCCTCGATAGCCTTCTTCTGTAGCTTGAGTGTCTGCCGTCTGTCTCGGGTCTCCTTGTTCTCAGCCGCAATCGCCTCGACAATCTCGTCCGACATACTCAGGATCTCAACAGAGTTGAAGATACTGTACATGCCCTGGAGAAGATGGCGCTCAACAACCTGGGTGATGATGTTTCTGATGAATCCCTTCGCCGAGAGCTCATAGTAGATGAGCATCTTCTCCAAGACCTCCTGGGCCTCGGAAAAGACGGCACCATCCTTGGATACGTTGGTCTGCCAGTTGCGCAAGCGCGCTTCGTACTCGGGGTCGTAAGGCTGGATCTCGAGGTTCAGGTCCTGAGACAACAGGTCAAGTTCGTTCTGTGCCTTCGCCATTAGGGTCTTCATTTGAGGATCCAAGAAGTACCGGCGCAGCGGGGCACGCATACGCTTCGGCCAAGAATAGTCAATAAGTTCGCTCAAGAACTCGTTGCAGACGACGCCAAGATTATCCTTGTGCTCCTGGGCTAGCTTCGCCCAGTTCTCCGAATAGCTTTGGAACAACATATACACGGCCCTAGGCTTGGGATCCATTGGGAACTCGGAGCCGCGTATCTGCTTCAGCAGGGCTTCAACTTCTTGGCGAACAAAGTCTTGCTTCGCCCCGAGTCCGGGGTTCTCTCCGTCAGGTGAGCGGGGGTCCGTGGCTGAGAAGTTGAACTTGCGTCCATGGGCTCGGATCCGGAGCGAGAACCTGTCATTCTCCTCAGCAGCCCGGGCTCGTAGGTTCTGTGCAGGTGTTCCCCTCGGATCGGCAGTGACGCGGAAGAAGTTCTTCTTGGGCGGGTTCTTGTAGAAACCGTAAACGGCAGGGATTACCAGCTCCTTAGATGAGGAAAAGAGCTCAACGAGTTCGATCCTCATCTCAGCAGGAGTGTCCTTCCCAACTCCCAGTGACTTGAGCTCGGCTTCGCAGTCATCTAGCGCCTTCTGGATCTGCTTACGGAGTGTCTTGACATGGCGCCCTATGTGCCGCTGCAGTTGCGAGCTCAGCTTCTGCTTCAGTGCAGCAGCACCGCAGTTAGAGCCTGGCAACGAGCTCCATTTTCCGCGACTGAAGAAGTCATCCTCAGCCGTCTGTCGCTCCTCGGTGCTTGGCCACGGCTGGCCCTGCTCACGAGGTCCTGGGTTTAGTAGGACATACCACCCAAGGCGGTAATTGTTCCTCCTATCTTTGTTGCTGACGAGGTCGATGAACTTGTCCTCAAGGCCGATCGACTCCGTGAGGTCAGGCTTCGTTAAGACGCCGATAGTTCTGGATCCATCCGGATCGAAGTGTCGGGTCTTGGTTAGTATTGGCGCCTGCACGTAATCTGAGTTGCCGCCCACCACGGCGAGGATGAGCGTCCTCGGGCTCTTCATATAGTGGTCCGAAAGGGCCTCGATAGTCTTGATGTCCTCCAGATTCTGCTCATTATTTGGATTCTTCACCAAGCCAGGGAGGTCGATGAGTGTCAAAAGAGGCATGTCGGGGCCGCGCTTCTCGATAACAAGTATGTCACGAGCCGCAAACCGTCCCGGTATGTTTTTCGGGGCAATCAGGTCGACCGCGGAGCGCATCAGGGTCTCGAAAGAGATGCTCCCGTCTACGGTCCCGCCAAACTGGCGCAGGCGTTCCTGCTCCGTGAAGTTTCGGTTCTTGTCCGGGATGATCGTCACAATCAAGCTCGCCTCGGACGACCGTCTGAGTCGGATCTCTGTCGCAAATCGCGTGCACGCCCCGGCATCTCGCGGAAAGGGCGTGCCGGTGATGGCCTCGAGCACCGAGCTCTTTCCAGCGCTTTGGTCACCCACGACCGCGATCTGGGGAAGCTTGACGCCATCTAACTGGGCAAACTGGAGCTTGTCGATGAGATCAAGCAGCTCTCGCTGCTCATCAGCGAGGCCCTGGGCATCCAAGGCCGAGTCGAGCGGAGACGTCATGGCGCCGATGCCGAGACCCAAGGGAACGATGTTCGGCCAAGGTTGGGGTTATGCGGGCAGTGACGGGGCAGAAATCAGAAGAGAGACTTGCAGTGTAACAGTGAAGACCGAGGTGGGAAGTGTGCAAAGATACTGCAGCTCCTACATATGGGGGAGCTGCGGGGAGGGGCTGGGGAGGTGACTAGGAGAGACGGCCTTATGTCGCCACTGATTGAAGAAGCCGCGTGGCTCAGGAAACGGTAGCATGTAGTTTAGGTATGCCCAAGGTTAGGCACTTGGTCCCCCCTATCTTACCTGTTGCATAATTGCCTTAGTAGCCCCGGGTTGTTCAGGTGGCTGTCCTGCAACGTAGGGCGCAATCACGGATCAGGATATGCATGACTCTAGCAGCGGTTCGCCCTGGCGCGGCCTCTAGCCAGTCCAGGTAAAGCAGACGCCAGAAGAGCTCAAATTGTATCGCCTCCCTCTGCCTGGGCACTGGGCAACTGTTGCGAATCGAGACGACCAAGGGCGGAGAAAGCAGATGCTTGGCGCGCCCGGAGACTGCTGCCTGCGATTTGCGATTGGGGGCAGGTGCAGATGACGAGTGAAGCTACGCGTCGCCGGGCGAACCAATGTCTGGTTCGTCAGGTCTCGCCCCGAATCCGCGGGACTTGGATCCGGAATGGTTGACGCGGCTCTCTTCTCAAGTTGCCACATGATTGGCGCCAAGCAGCATTGCAGCTTGCTCAAAGAAGATCTAATAGAGCCTGGACAGCAGCCATTGGCTCCCTTCTCTGTCGATGCCCCACTAAAAAGAAACAAAGATGTGGCGTTGCTGCGCCTCAAGTGGCGTAAGAACACATGAAATTTTGTGTGGCTCAGGCGAGCCCAGTTCATGCTTTCCGAGCTACGCTAGGCCCGGGGTTGCTCAGAGAGCAAAACAAAAAAAAATATTCTTGTGACTCGGATACCAGGAATCGAACCAGGAGCTGTTGAGTTGAGGAACACTTCTGAGAAGTGAGAGTCAACGATGTTAACCATTACACCATACCCGATGCTGGCTAGCTCGTGATGAGCTTGTTGGACGACCGGGGCTTTCGTTGTTCACATAAATCTAGCCGTTGGGCTCTGTGGAGAAAGAATTTTTCACCCAAGCACACCGCTTGGGCGAAATAGAGGATCCGTTCCAGGGGCCCATCGGCACATGGCCTATGGGGTTCTCTGGTATCTGAGTAGCTTTGGTTTATGGGGCAAGTCTTGAGTCTTGACTCGTAGAGGTAACTCATTTAGGTTCTGATTACCAGCCGTAGGGTCCGAGGCTGTGACCCCTCTTGAGCCAGGCTGGAACCCGTTCTAAAAGGGGAAACCAGAGAGTCTAGATGTTCTTGGCCCCGAAACCAATTCCCCGATTTGAAGACACGGCATGCTATTCTAGCTAGCCACCTCGTCGGTAACACCAGACCCGCTAATTGGCGACGAGATTCCGCTTGTCGGGCGGGAGAACCTGGTACCAAGTTCTCCACGGCCCGGTGCAGGGCCGGAACTCAGAGATGTTGCTTGGGACAGATGGCGTGGTGGCGACATATATTGAACGGGGACCTGAGATACACGATCCACTTGGTTTCCTAGGCTCTGGGAGCCCGGGAGCGGCACGCCTATCCGTCGCTGAGGGCTGGTCGTTTAGCCTGAAAATCACAATCTATGGCAGCGGTATTGGCAGCGGCATCGCGATACCCAGAAACCATTAAATGCTGCTGATAAGGCCCTGACTGCGCGGCTATATCGCCATGCGTCAATGAGATGTGAGCGTTAGAGTAGTCGTCCCAACAGTCCGCGGCCGGCGGCTCTGTGAAGGCACGGTGTTCGCCAACTCTCCCGAGTTTCTACCAAATCTCATCTACCGAGAGATTAGCAGAGCGGGTCATCTTGACATGGCAGCTCCCTGGCACGATGCACGGACATATGAATATTCTCTCAGCCCAGGCCGAGACTGTTCCAACTGGCGGGAAGCGGGCTGCACGTCGCGGGTCCTGCCTTCTGCAGCCCCTTTTACCGGGGCGTTAGTAGGGGACCGACGGCGTGCCAGGTCGTCGGTAGATATAACTCACGAGAGAGTAGCTTGCTTTGGTATCCTCGCTGCCCCCTGTCATCACACCTTGTACTCAGGCGGCAGACACGATGATCACCAACAGTATTGCTCTTCTTGTTGCCTCCCTAGCGGTATGCAAGGCGCAGATGCCGCAAGTTTATGGCCAGTGTAAGTTTACAGGGCTACCAAACCTCGCGCAGACGTCATGCTTACCACCTCAAAGGCGGCGGCGTAGGGTACGCCGGCGCAAGGTTCTGCCCGGCAAGTTCGTACTGTCTTTACCAGAAGTAAGTTGACCGTATTCGTAATCTTGCTCCTGGTTCGTATCGGTCTCTACTATAATAACCAAATCACCCTGCTTACGTCTCCTGAAGTGAATACTGGTCCTCGTGCTGGCCTAATGGGCAGGCTCTGCCCCCTGGCGTCGCTGTAAACTCTGGCCAAGGTCAGGTAAACAGCGCGCAGCCGACACAGGCGTTCACCACCTTATACAGCATCATCTCTGGTGGCGCTACGACTGTCGTGGTCCTGCCGTCACCCAAGTCGACGTCGACCCGGCCGCCGCCAGTTACCACGCTCACGCTCACACCGGATCAGCCGTTTAGGAAGGCAGCCATGGCCACGTCACTGCCAGAACAGGCGCGGCCGGTTGCAGTAGAAGTACTCGTGGAAGAGTGACAACGATAGCGGAACGGTAGGACAGAATGAGAAGACAGATGAGGTGGATTAATAGTTTGTCTCCATAGTAATTCGAATGAAGATACTTGTCTCAAGGGCGATGTGCATCTTTGTGTTCTGGGAAGCCGGGACCGATAAATAGATCACAGGGCCATGGACTCTAGGTCCTCTTTCTTATCATCTAGCAGAATGGACGTGCCCCTAGCCACTATTTCCCTCTAATTCACTACGAAATTTGAAGAGGCCATTATAAAAGTATACGGAAGTTTACCGAGATGCAGTGTGAAATGTTGACAAGACAGAAGCGGTATCCCACAGACGTACAAGACTTGGAAAGACCTCAATCTCAAAAGTTGTTTACATCTGTGAGAGAATCCCGTGATAGGCCACGTGTGGCTTAAAAATGTGTTCACAGACTTGTAGTTATTCTAGATTGGATTCTGAAAGGCGTCAAAAAGGCAAAAAAACTTACCTCGTCTCCTCAGGCCCAACCGGTTAGCTTGTTGCGCCCCCTGCTGCTCAGTGTATGCTGGCCGCGGCCGATTCCACCGTACGTCCCCCTTTCGTATTAAGGACGGAGCGTTGCTTCGGGTATTTATTTATTTTTCCTGCTGTTGTACCATATCTTTTTTTTTTAAGTTTCGGGGGTGGTTCGAACTCGTGACTTAGGTACATGTTCCAGGAACACATTGGGAGGATGCAGTATACCAACTGCGCTAACCACCCTGATCCCTTTCCCTTCTGTGGTGAGATTTACCGGCCCGAGGTTGACTTATCAAGTTCAGAGACAGGTTTATCAGGCTCAGATTTGACTCTGCGCTCACCATTCACAGCGATTGCTGCTCATCGCATACGTCTCCCATATCACATGTGACAATAGGGATACCATATGGCTCTTCACTCGGGGCCCCCGCCAAACTCTCTGAGTAGACACCTAATATCAAACCCAAGCTACTAGCCAGCCCTTAGGAGGCTACAGAAGTTCGAGTAAAGAGGCTTTCTTTGCTCGACAGAAGTAGCCTCCTAAGGATTGGGGCCATAGCATGTCTTGGATCCGTTTATCAAGGTATTCCCTCCACAATCTATAGCCAGATTCTTTTTGCAAGAATTTAATACGCTCCCTGGAGCCTCAGTTTAAACCTAGTGTTTCACAAGGTGGTCTAGCTACACAGGGGTAACAAGGCCCTCCTCAGGCGAAGACCGTAGACGGGACTCTAAGGCCGCTGGAGGAGTGGGACGTAAACTCTGTAATGTTCAGAGATGA
This sequence comes from Thozetella sp. PMI_491, assembly GCA_021432635.1. Classification (NCBI taxonomy): domain Eukaryota; kingdom Fungi; phylum Ascomycota; class Sordariomycetes; order Chaetosphaeriales; family Chaetosphaeriaceae; genus Thozetella; species Thozetella sp. PMI_491. The sequence continues at coordinate 512,121 of MU270040.1, forward strand.
TTCCACTGCACTTGAAAGAAGATGGAGTTGAAAAGAATATATTTAAGTCGTAGATTAATACCGAATATGCAGCTCGCCGTGATGAAAAGTAAAGAGGATACTCTTGAGTCTTGATCAGAGTGCCGCGAAGAAATGTCTCCCATTTTGGACCATAGACAGGGGCTCTGCACTAGCATGGTGAGCAACCCTTTGCGCAGTTGCAACACTTTCTGGAGGAAATATCTTGCCGGCTCGGGAAATTGCGCGGCGGAGGTCTTCTATATCGGAGTTCACCCTATGGGTTATCCGATAGCCGCCTCGTAGTGCGCTGTTAAGTCAAGGATTCATCCCTTCTCAGGGCTACAAGTCGCTAGATGTAGTTGCTAGTAACGGAACCTACTAAGAGAATCTAAACATGAATAATGAGATTCTATCCTATTTTACAGCTGCCTCGGCAAACTACTCTGGGAACGCCGCGAAGTAAAACACCATCTCGCACTGGGTCCATATTATCTGTAGGTTCATTCATGGGTCCGATAACGGATAATATTTGACAATGATTAATAAGAGGAAGTCCAGGGAGAGAGCCGTTTGCTTCAGCAATTCGAGTATCGGGAACCTCGATTCGAGATCCGCAAGAGATTGCCAGTGAGACCGGGTCCGCTCGGCGGCCTTGGAAACGCCATGCCTGCTCCCTCCTTGTCGAAGCCTTCGAGTCATACACCGGAATGCCGAAAAGGGAAATCCGAGCGGGTGAGCTCGAGTCGTGGCCACTGACTGCCGGGATTAGCAGGTTTTCCCCAGATTTCACATTGAACAACTGTGGAGCGAAAAAGGCTCGAGTTGCACCCATGGGGAAACTAGGTTGCGGCGATCAGCGGTTGAAGCGACGCTAAAAGTTGGAGAGTTGGGGCGGAACTCCCGAGAAACGCCCGTTGGTGAAAAAATAATAGGGGCCAAGAGGGCTAGGGAGGGGGGCGACGCGGGATGGAGGCCGGGTGCCCCATGACGTTGATCTTACCCACAATCGCCTGAGCAGAGTGAGACGAAAGGCAGAGTAAGGGATATCTCGCTGCCCATAAAGAGCCAGCCCCCATCGCCTACCTAGGTAGCTGGCCTCTTCGGAGCAAGAAAGGCCGGTCCACAACCTAGGAAATCCTACCAAGCCTGCAGTTGGCTTAGATTCTCTCGTTGAAGGTGTCCTGGCAAATTTGTTATTGTCCACCATGAAGAAGTTCCTCGGACTCAGGGGCCAAGCCCTCAACTATGCCATTGGCACAATCGCCGGCTGCGACTTTCTTCTCTTTGGCTACGGTATGGCTCCGGCCACTTCTAACAGTCATTTAGAACACGTATGGATACTAACAGGTTACTAGATCAAGGAGTCATGGGTGGCATCCTCACTCTTGATGTCTTCCTTAACCAATTCCCCATCATCAACCCGGATGCCACCGACGGCGGCCCGGGGCCCTCTACCCGGTCGACATACCAAGGCATCTCTGTTGCGTCATACAACCTCGGATGTTTCATGGGTGCCATTCTCTCAATTTTCATTAGCAACACCCTGGGCCGAAAGCGCATGATCATGCTCGGCACTAGCATCATGATCGTCGGTGCCATCCTCCAGTCCAGTGCGTTCTCTATTGAGCACTTCATAATCGGCCGCATCATCACCGGCGTCGGAAACGGTATGAACACGTCTACTGTGCCCACTTGGCAGTCTGAGACCTCTCACGCGCATAAGCGCGGCAAGCTGGTCATGATCGAGGGTGCCCTTATCACTTGTGGAATTATGATTAGCTACTGGATCGATCTGGGGCTTAGCTTCGCCCCAGGATCCGTTGCCTGGAGGTTTCCCTTAGCTTTCCAAATCGTTTTCTGCGTTTTTATTCTCATCTTTATCCCAGCTCTGCCTGAATCTCCCCGCTGGCTCATTCTCAAGGGGCGGGAGGACGAAGCCAAGGAGGTTTTGGGAGCGCTTTCGGACAAGGACATCAACGACAAGCTCATTCAACAGGAATTTATGGAAATCAAGGACACCGTTGCGGAAATGTCCAGGGGCTCGTTTATGGACCTGTTTACAATGGGGAAGGACCGAAATTTGCATCGGGTCGTTCTCGCTTACACCAGCCAAGTGTTCCAGCAGATCAGGTACCAACGCAACACCACGAGAAGATCTGTGATTAAGGCTAACCGTTTCAAGTGGCATTAACCTAATCACGTACTATGCGGCGGTCATTTACAAGGGCCTTGGACTCAGCCCGTTTCTCTCGCGGCTCCTCGCCGCGGTGAACGGCACCGAATACTTCATTGCTTCGTGGCCCGCAGTGTATTTGGTCGAACGAGTCGGCCGACGGAAGCTCATGCTCTTTGGAGCCGCGGGACAAGCTGTTACAATGGCAATTCTGGCTGGAGTTAACTCCCGGAAGGACACGTCCTCCCAGATCGGCGGCGTTGTCTTCCTCTTTGTGTTTAACACCGTCTTCGCCATCGGATGGCTCGCCACCGCCTGGCTCTACCCGGCAGAAGTTGTTCCTTTGCGGATTAGAGCCCCAGCTAATGCCCTATCCACGTCTGCAAACTGGGTGTTTAATTTCATGTGAGCCTTGTTTCTCAGTTTACTTCTTCCTTTTGTTACATGTCTTCCGAGAACTGCTTCCGAGACATACTGCCAACGCACATGTAAATTGCAATTACTGACTGAGGAACCTGGATAGGGTGGTTATGGTAACACCTGTGGCATTCAATGACATCGCGTACCACACGTACACTATCTTTGCCGTCATCAATGCCTTCATGTTCCCCTGCGTCTACTTCTTCTATCCAGAGACAGCCTATCGATCGCTGGAAGAGATGGATGCCATTTTCCACAACGTTGACGGCCCGAAGGCGTGGTTCAGCGTCGTACGCCAGGCCGAGATTGAGCCCCGGAGGTATGGCAAGAATGGTGAGCTGTTGATCGACTACACGCAAACGGCCGAGCATGCTCAGCATGACCATGAAAAGGCCGAGGTTCAGAGGGTCAGCAACACTGGACTGCCGGAGAATGGAGTCTTGGCACGAAGCGGCGTTTAACGCGTATTGCGGCGTACATCACCAAGAGTCAGTCTAGTTCTGCTCATTGATGGCGATCCCTGCAATGCCAAGAGTTGTTAGGTAAAGAGGAAGAATACGGATAAGTTTAGAACGAGACGTTCTTACACGTAGAATGTAACTATAGTATCCGCAGGTACAGAAGGCTACTGTGATGCTCTCACAAGCAGGCGCATTATGCATACAGGAGAGTATACTCTTCGTGGGCCCCATTCCACGTGCTTCCTTTCGCCCTGATCGGAGCCACGACCTCACCATCATCTGTATGAGGCCATCCTTCCCACGTACCACTACCCTACCCTGCTTCAGAGGCCCTACACAGAGGCAGAGAGCTATCCGAAATCCTTTTTTTATTAGTTGATATTTAGTAGATATATCACGTATCTACAAGGCCTTGGGTGCTGAAGAGAGATAGTATTGCTTATCTTGTGCCTATGCCTTTAACGGCTTGGGTAATAACTCTGATTAGGTTGTTTATTTATATCGCTTCTGTTAAAAACAAGTGTTATAGGCAGTTAGCGCGGCTGCTAAGACCGACAGTTCACTGCGCGAACTGATGGCAGGATGCATAAAGACAGTAAAACATAGTGATTACTCATACTATCTCACTGTTTGGAACTATAGGTTCACCATTTGGAAAGAATATTTTCAATTTATACGCAGGTGAGGAAGCTTTTGCTCAAGCGCTCTTGGCAGAAGGCCCAAAAAACCATTGTTTTGCTCTCAAGGTACAAAAAGAAGGCCCGGCACAGCGATTTCGCCTTCAATTGACACGGTTTGATCACAGGAATGGCCAAGTTGAAAGTAGATTTATCCGTGGCGGGGGAAGAGGTTTAACTAGGAAGATCAACACCATAGTGGATCCTATTGAGAAGGTGCCCGCTGCCGAGGAGGTACATACAAGAGGGAGACCATGGAACCTCAACATCATAAGCCTCCTACAGAAAGTGTTTACAGAGAAGGCGAGAGGCGTGTGTTGGAATATTAGGATATCGAAACGTCGTTGCACTTGTCTATTAGAGCTACATTTGTATAAGGAAATTTTGTTATTATCGAGCACGCCTCTCTAAGAAGATGTTTGGTTTGCAGCTACCGCTCACCAAGGGGAAGGGCGCCCCACAATTCGGTCAAGCCAAGCCATTATTTATCCGAACTATACCCGACAGACTAGCCCGCCTAACGGCTAATTAATCATACAGGTGCCGCTGCCTACGACTTGGCTCTGGGCACACCTGCAGTACGTCATCCCGCAGAGCCCGCCCCACGTGAACCTTGCTTCCCGCACGCCACAAGCTCTCTTTCCGGTCGCAGAAGGCGCCAGTGGATGTCGACGAAACGCGCAACACGACAAGAGCTCTCTCTCGACTGAGCGCACCCGCGCCGTCTCCCCTGAGCTGCCACCATGGACATGTTCGAGGAACCGCCGGACAAGAGCTGCACCGGGCGGGATTTCGTCCAACCCGGGAACACCGACATCAAGGTCCAGCTCGTCCTCTCGCTCGCCCTGGGTGTCACCGCATTCATGGCCTTCTGCGTATGTCTAACTGTCATCCTCCCTAGGCCGTGAGGACAAGCAGCTAACAGCCACCGACGGCAGATCCTGCGCCCGCGATGGCCCGGCCTCTACGCCGCCCGGAAGCGACACCTCGACCCCTCGATCGGTATACCTACCCTCCCTACCAGCTTCTTTGGATGGATTCCGTCGCTCTACAGGATCACGGAGGAGCAGGTCCTCGCAGCCGCTGGTCTCGATGCCTATGTGTTCCTCGCCTTCTTCAAGATGGCGATCAAGCTCTTCAGCGTCATGTTCTTCTTCGCCGCCGTCATCCTTGAGCCCATCAACCACACCTTCGTCCCCAACGGCCACTTCAACATATCGGACCCAGAGGACCCCGATCCCCCGGCGCTCTTCTTGCTGTCACAAGACGAGTCCTATAAGATCTGGTCGCCTGCCGCCTACCTCATGCGCGAAGACAACTCCTACAACTCTGACATGGGCTACCTATGGGCGTACCTCATTTTTACCTACTTCTTTACCTTCCTGACACTCTATTTCATGGATGCCGAGACCTTCAAGGTCATCCAGATCCGGCAGAACTATCTTGGCTCGCAGTCGACCGTCACCGACCGCACCTTCCGCTTGTCGAAGATACCTAAGGAGCTGAGGTCGGAGGAAAAGATCAAGGATCTGGTCGAGCGCCTTGAGATTGGCCTGGTTGACAGCATCACACTGTGCCGCGACTGGGAGCAGCTGGATGCTCTGATTTACCAGAGAGATGTCGTATTACGGAGGCTCGAGACAGCCTGGAGCGATTACATTGGTCGCCAATCAGCCCGTCCCGCGGAGCTGCCGTCAAGTGAACCGAGCAACGTCGAGTCCAGCGAAGCCAACCACATCGTGGATGAAGAAGCCGGCGAGGATAGACAGTTTCTGGAAAGCTCGGCCCAGCACTACGTCGAAGGAGAGCGCCCCCGGGCCCGTATTTGGTACGGCTTCCTCCGCCTACAGAGCCGCAAGGTGGATGCCATCGACTACTACGAGGAGAAGCTCCGTAGGTTTGACGAACAGATTAAGTTGGCCCGCAAGAAGGAGTACAAACCGATGGACGCCGCGTTTATCACCATGGACTCTATTGCGGCCTGCCAGATGGCCATCCAGGCCCTTATCGATCCTCACCCCGGCCAGCTGCTAACCAAGCCCGCCCCGGCACCATCCGACATCGTATGGCCCACGACGTACAGTTCCCGCTTTAGTCGCCAGGTCCGTGGGTGGACCATCACCCTCTTCGTGGCGGTTCTGACCGTCATTTGGTTGATCCCGGTCGCCTTCATTGCCTCGGTGCTCAGCTTGTGCGCCATCCGCAAGGTCTTCCCAGCGTTCGTCGACTCGCTCAACGACCACGAGATCGCTAAGGCGCTCGTCCAGACTGGCCTGCCGACCGCGGTGGTCTCGTTGCTCAACGTTGCCGTTCCCTACCTATATGACTATCTCTCTTACCATCAAGGCATGCTCTCGCAAGGAGACATTGCACTGTCAGTCATCAGTAAAAACTTTTTCTTCACCTTCTTCAACATCTTCCTCGTTTTCACCGTCTTTGGGACTGCGTCTGGCACTCTCTCAGTCATTTTAGGAAGTCTCACGGATACCACCGCCATCGCCTTCACTTTGGCACGTGAGATCCAGAAGCTCAGCGTCTTCTACCTCAACTTCATCATGCTCCAAGGCATTGGCCTCTTTCCTTTCCGTCTACTCGAATTCGGCAGCGTCTTTTTGTATCCCATCATGCGCTTCCTGTCAAAGACACCGCGGGATCGTGCCGAGGTTGCGGAGCCGCCCATATTCAGCTACGGGTTTTATCTCCCGACCGCCCTGCTTGTGTTCATCCTGTGTGTCGTGTACAGCATTCTTCCCAGGGGCTTCATGGTCTTACTGCTAGGCTTGATTTACTTCACCCTTGGCTACTTCACCTACAAGTATCAGCTCGTTTTCGCCATGGACCAGCCGCAACACGCTACGGGCGGCGCTTGGACTATGATCTGCTACCGCATCTTCCTCGGTCTCGCGGTGTTCCAGGTCACCATGTCAGGTCTCCTCGCTCTGCAGTCGGCCTTTGCGGAAGCGGTCCTTGTGATTCCCCTACTGCTAGGAACTGTCTGGTACAGCTACGAGTACAAACGCCAATTCGAACCCCTGACGCGCTTCATCTCGCTCCGGAGCATCCGGCGTGGCGAGCACATGGATGAAAGCACCACGTTAGATGCCAGTGGAGTACTCGCTGGCCCAGATCGAGAGACCAGACTCCTCAGGCGGAGGAGTACGATTGACGAGGATCGAGAAAAGGGAACCAAGTTTGTAAACCCGAACTTGGTACTTCCGTGAGTGTCCCCAGAGACCGGCTGATAGGTGCTCTTTGCTAACAAACCACAGCCTCGTGCAGCCATGGATATACCATGACCCCCCTCCGCTTCAGTCAGAAGGGTCAGAGAGTGAAAACGGGACAAACTTTAGCCCCCCTCAATTGGGTCCTCCGGCCCGCGAGGATTCGGCAAACGCGGGCGCTGGAGGTAGCACCACCAGCTCGGTTAGCTTAGGAGATACCCACATCTGGAGGGACGCCTAAATAGGACATCCTCAAGTTTACATGCTTTACAGATGCTCGAAGCATGGCGTTCAGGGGTTGCATTGACCGCATTCGTTGAGTGTTGATATTATCCGATGACGAAAAGAGTGTAAACATCAGGGATGCACAGCACATAGAGAAATACCACTAGATTTGGCCAGCTCCCTTTATCATTCGTTTTCTTGGACATACTTCGTCGGTCCACCAGCTCCGAAGGAGGAACCTTGGAGCCTCTCGAATTAGACAGGCTGGCGACTATCGTACAGTCCTTAGTCCCTTCTCTCACCTAGCGGCACTCCGCCTCCTGTGACAAGAGTGTATGGCTACTTCCAATTCTGGAGGACCGTCTCGCCGTCTTTCAGTTGGGCATACCCCACGGTCTCCCGCCAGAGTAGCTCCCGCTTTTGTAGATCCTTGGACTCGTCACTGGGGTTCTCGAGCCGAGTGCCGTACATATACAGCGCCTTGGGACGCTCGCCCATCGGCGGGCCACAATCCAGAGCGGCGCTGACGATATCTCGCGCGCCCATGGCAGTGGTCCTCATCGACCCGTTAGGGTTCAGCCACACCAAGATAGGGACCAGAAGGGGCATGATGATCTGGAACATGAAGACGCGGATGATCCAGGGTCCTCGGCGCACCAGATCGCTCTGGACCGACCCCGGGTCTATCCCAAGTATGCAGATGTTCTTCAGCGCGGGGTCCGTGTCGAGCCGGCGCTGCAGCTCGCCTCTGTATGCGGGTTAGCATGGCCAGCCGGGGAGGGAGGGACGGGCGAGGCTCGAGACTGACACCATCATCACCTGGCAGAGCTTGGAGGCGCCGTATCTCCTGAAGCCTCCGTCGAACGACGGATCTTCCTCGGTGGTGCTCCAGGTGCCCCGAGCGATAGGCTCAGTGCTGTCCTTGATCAACGTGCGCCACTTCTCATGGGGGTAGCGGCCCTTGGACTTGTCATTATAGGGGCTACCGAGACCGACCCATTCGTTAGCAATGCCGCCCTTCAGCAGGGGCTATACCATGCGCCGGACTCACTCGTGGGACTCGCTGGTGACGGCGACGATTCTCCCCGCCTCGCGGTCCATGCTCTGCAGCAAGAGCAAGGTGAGGAGCCAATGGCCGAGGTAATTGGAGGCAAAGGACATGTCGAACCCGTCCTTAGTCCATGATTGCGTCGTGAACTCGAGGTAGCCGGCATTGAGGATGAGGGCGCGAATAGGCGGCAGCTCGCCGGCAGCTACACGCGCGTTGATGGCAGCCGCGACGCGGCGCACGCTAGCCAGGTCCGACGTGTCGAGAGACAGGACGTCGTGAGTGTGCGGGTGCGACGGGAGCCCATTTTGGAGGGCGGCCGCTAGCGTTGGCGCCTTCTCGGCGTCACGCACCGTGTAGACGCCGTGGTAGCCGGCGAACTCGGGCGTCGAGACAACCCGGGTCACCATGTGGCTGCCGATGCTGCCATTGGCGCCTGTGATCAGGATCGTGCCTTTGGACTGCGCCATTTTGCCGTGTCTCGACGGGGCGACAGAGCTGATGGCATCTTGAAAAAGATTCGAGAGATGATCTAGAAGACAGGGGAGAGGAGATGAGATGAAGGAGCTGGCATCGCTCTGTGGGGCTTTGTCTAACCTGCGTGGGGCCAATGCATAAGTCTTTTGGCACTAACTAAATAATTACTGCCTAGGTCCCTATCGCCTAGGTAAGAGGTCGCTACCCCTGGTTCGGTCGGCAGGCTTGTTCACGGCACAGCACATCTACCATGGTGGAGGAGGCAAACAAAAGAAAAAAAAACAAAAAAAACAGCACAAGACTTTCCCACGCACAGGGTATCACTGCTACCGGGCTTGCTCATATCTTGTAGCCTCCTGCCTTCTCGAAGAGATCATATTTGCTCGAGAGGTTGCTGGATTCTTGTTCGTTAGAGAAACGGCGCCAAGCCGTTCGGGGGTAGTGTCCATCCAGGGCCTATCCACTAAGGGGGCTAGGAAGGGGTAGGGAGATAAGTACAAAAAGTACCAGTTGCTTAGGTACTATTCTCAGTGGTACCAGGCTCCTTGGTCTGCAGGCGGATTCGTCCACTCGCTTACACCCCCTAGAGCGCATCCGCCATGTGCCAGGGTAATATACAAATATAACGAGGTCTATACAACAGAATGGAATGGGACATGAGAATGAAAAATTTACCATTAGGAACTGTTTTCTAGACCGAGCTTCTCGGCACATAACTTTGACCAGCTCGCTGCCGGTGTTGCTCAAAAACAAGCTCCAGAGGCCCTCTATTCTCCGTTTGATAATCCGTCTCCCTAACGCCTTCCGGGCCTCGTAGAGTCTCTACTGCCCTTTCCGAGATTGAAACAAACACACCACGTACAAGCCCTTCACTTTTTCAGTGGCTTCCTGCCAACCATGAAGTACATGGGCGTGAATATCTTCTCTTTTCCTCCACGCACCAGGGCCGTGGCAGCCAGTCGGAGGCTGCCAGACATCTTCGTCACGCCCGGCGGGGCCAGGCGGAGCGTCTCGGCTATGCTGAGGAAGTAGTGCGTCACGAGCTGTCCCACAGCCGTCATGCGGAAGGTGTAGGGCATGTCACCCAGCGTCTGGACGTGGCGCCAGCTGCTCGGGTCCAGTGGCCAGTACCACGGGCTCGGGTCCGGGCGGTCGGCAAGGTCCTCGTGGTGCAGCAGCTCGAACCCGGCGTCTTGGATGGCCTTGACAGCATCAGCGGCGCCGACGATGTTGGCGATGCCGTCTCCCTGCTCAATCTCTATGCGGGTTTTGCGCTGGTCCACGTTGTCGTTGTCGTACTTGTCCGTCATCACCCACTCGTAAACACCAAAGATGCCGCCAGGCTTGAGAACGCGCAGGAGCTCCGCATAGACGTCGCGGAGCTCGGGGGCATGGACCGTCGCTTCGATGGCGTAGACGGCATCGAAGGTGTTGTCTTCGAAGGGGATGTTCTGCAAATAGAGAGCAAGAGTCAGCCTGGGTCTCGATCTGGGAGGTAGCCGGTGTGTGTACCATGAAGTCGCCCAAGACGAAGCTGAGCTGGTCGGACAGTCCCTCCATTTTGGCATACCGGGTGGCTCGCTCGACCTGGTATTCGTTGATGGTAATTCCGGTGACGTGGCACCCCGTGAACTTGGCGATCTGCCTTGCCGGACCCCCGACGCCACAGCCTGCGTCCAGCACTCTCATGCCTCGCTTGATGCCGATCTCTTTTGCAAGGTAGTGCTCGTGGCGTGCGATGCCTTGCTTGAGCGACTCGCCTGCTCCGGCCCGGCAAAAGTGGAAGCTCTGTCCGAACCCGTACTCGTAGAAATCGGTGGCTAGGTTGTAATATCTGGGAGGTGGTCAGCCTATGTTGGTAAAGAGTAAAGAAGATTTCACTTACTGACGCGTCAATGAGGCGTACTCTTCTTTGCGTGTCTACCAACCTTTGGTCAGTTCAGCCACGACTGAGCCGCTTCGTGAATGTCTTGACTTACCTCCCTGTCAGACTCTGTCTCGACCTGTGCTGTCTTGTTGTCCCAGTGGCGGAAGTAGTCGTCGGTTGCCGCTTTCTGGGCCGCGTGGTCCTTCTTCAACATGGCCGAAACGCCAACGCCTGCTGTAGCGGTGTTTCTGTGTAATACCTGCTCAAACGAGCCATTCTGTCCGCTGAGAATTAGCTGGCTAGACATTGCAGCGACGTTTTTGCGGTGCTTGTGAAGGAACGATTGGCAAAAGAAATTCTAGATTAACAACGTCAAACAAGTTTTTGCTAGATTTGGATGTTTAAGAGTTCAGGTTCCCTTTTAAGTATGTTAGTTCTATTCCGTACTCGTAGTTGTTCTCGGCGCCGTGGTATAGTTGACTCGAATACGAATACGCCCACACGCGGATAGGGGGAAGCTAGACCACCGAATACGAATACCCAACCCGTAACCCGTAGTATACGACTACGATAGAACGGGAATTCACCAATAGCGCTTTTCAAATATTGAAATTTCCCTAGAATAAATAACAGGAATAATATGACGACCGGCTCGCACTAGACCCTAGCACCTAAAGGGTCCGTGGTGAGGGCTGGTCCACCCGTCGGCGTGCTACAAAGCACCATTCGGCACTCCATAATCTCTGCAGCTTTGGTACACTTGCGCCTCGATGGCATCTAGCTCCCGTATTCTTGATCGGCTCAGTGTATCGGCCAAATATGGGCATGTTGCTTGAGACAGGTGCGCAACCCCTAGCTAGTGTTATCGCCAGACAGAGCTATGAAGCCTCTTCCTCTGTAGTTCCGCATACAAATATCCCAACCACAAAGAGCACGCTCAAGAGCTTTTCAAATTACCAGAGGCAGGGTGTTTCCAGGCTGGGCGCGACGCCATGACTATTCTACTCAGGCTCATTGGGTCGACGCTAGGAACGCAGGCAGCGCTCTATGATATGAGAGGTAACTTGGGGAAGCTAGACACGCTTCGTATCTCGGAGTTATGGTGGGATAGCACATCTGGTATTTCTAGGCGCAAGGAACCGTGATCCTATGGCCTCGGAGGCCGGCGCAAGGCCCATGTCTGACCCAATCCTCCTGACTGCCCACTTTCCGAGGCGGACCCAAGGGCCTTGTTCAAGCCTAATTCTCACGTTTGTCTCCTGCAGCACCGATGCTTGAATACGATTTGAGGCCAAATTTCCAACGACTCTATAGGGGATAGGTATGAGGTAAAAATATGTGTATTGATTATGCTTGCAGCGCCTCCTTCAGCACGCTATCATCGATCAAGTTCGAGAGCTCGGCCCGCGACATTGCACTCCGCCTATCCACCTTGGCAACCCACTTGTCCTCGTCCTCCAGCACATCCAGCAGATCTGCAGGGAGCCCCCCCTTCCAGCTGTGGATGGGCCAAACCCCCTTGAGCAACGTGGAATTCATGTTCAAGAGCTGTGCGACCCTCGGCCACACCTGCTCGGGCTCCGTGTCGAACATCTTCTCCGCCTGATGCAGCGCCTTCACGAACGCCACAATCTCCTTCCGCGTCGCTGCGTCCTTGAGCTTGTCCGCTGTGCTGTGCAGATTGAATACCTCGCGATACACGGTACGGTTCTGGAAGACGACTGCGTTGGAGCCTAAGGCCTCGACGGCGAGTTCGATGGAAGGCTCCCACATGCCGACGGCGTCGACGGTGCCATGGGCAAGCTGGTAGGGATAGGTACCGCTGCCACAGGGAGCCGCGCTGCACATGTTTCCCGAGACGATCGTGTAGTCGCTCGGGCCGAGTCCTGCAGTAGCAAGCAACCTCTCAACGAAGTAGGCTGCCGAGGTGCTCTGCATCGTTGCGATCTTCTTCCCCTTCAAGTCCTTGAGATTCTTGATACCGGACTTTCCATTGGCGACGATGCGATACGTGACCTCGCATACCGTGTATATTATGCGGAGATTCTTGTGGGTTGCGTACTGCCTGAGTGCCTGCGTCTCGGCATTGGAGGCCAAGTCGATGGTTTTGTCTGACACAATGTTGGCGACTCCGCCGTTGCTGATTGAGGCACTTCCTTTGAAGAAATCCTTGATGGCGATGGCTTCCGGAGTGTATTCGATCGTCGAGAGCGCCGAGGAGATCTTGAGAGCACCGGACACGAGGAAAGGCAGGGGGGCAAGAAGCCCCGGAACGAGGAAGCTAGCCCGCATCTCGACACCCTCGCAGAGAGTTGGAAGGAGATGCGAGAAATCAATTACGGAAGAGCCTCCTGGGGAGTAAGTAGTATCTGGACAATAAGTGCGGCCGATATTGACTGCCCCTTGCTCTTCTGCACCCCGCATTCTTGCTCGCGGTTATAAGTGGCGTGTATATGAACTCAATGGCTGTTTGGGCTATTTTCCGGCCACACTCCACCGCTTCATATTGCATCGGTTACGCTTGCCGAGGAACCCTTATGGTTTCTATAGCTTAAAAAAGATGTTATTACAAACAAGAACAAGATTGCAATTACGTCGTCACCTACTCCTAATTCGCATGGCGTTCAAGCACAGCAACAAGCGTCCGACCGTCCCTCCGGAATCTCTTGATCTTGTTTGCCTTCACTTGCGTTACATACCTACAGACACACATTCTTATACGGACTAGCGAAATGTCGAAAGAAATGTTTAGCCTGTCATTCTAGTTTGAAGCTGTAGACGGAGCTCACTCCTACCGAGAGCATAGTGAGTGTGGGTGCTTCCTTTTTCGATAGCAAACCTACAGCAACGTAAAGCAAACACAACAAATAGGGGTCTTGCGAGCATATCAGGATGGGTATCTATGTTCTCATTTGCTTCTAGGTACTCCAATAGGTGCGCTTTTAACAGGCGCGACCATTTCTATCGTACAATTACATTTTGTGCCCATCGCTAGGCTGCCCTCCCCTCTTACGCATCATACATTGTGGGCGTGTACATGTAACCGAGCTCTATCGTGGTGATTTTTTGGGATATTCTCCGGCGAGAAGATCCCACAGCGGACAGCAGGGTTGCGTCCGTCCTTCATGGTTAGTCTATTGGGGCACCCCACGGAGCAGTTGCCAGTCGTCGCGTTCCTTACTTTCCAGTGTCAAATGAAGGCATACTTCATTCTCCATTCCGTGGATTGCGTAGCGAGAGTAGGGAGGTGAGAAGAAACGACTAGCCAAGGATCTCTACACTCCCAAGAGGCACCCCGAGTCTCCGCAGCCTTCTCATGCCTGCTGCTAAAAGAAGCACTGGGCCATCCCCGTGTTCCGGCATCGCCTCGCGCTGCCCCCGCTCAAGTCGGAAAAGGAAAGAAAAGAAAGGCATGGATGACATGCCATAGTTACATGATGAGAGAAGCGCAAAATAGGGTGGCAAAGTTATGGCGCATCTTGCGACGAGCACCCAGCCAAACGTGTTGTTGCGGTCTAAGGAGATCCTCCGCCTAGATCTATGATGCATGCTATGCTCGCGCCTGCAAGAAAAAGGAACAAATAATGTCGGTGTATGAGAGGAGTGAGAGTAATCGCTCAGTGCCAGCCAGCGAGCGAATTTCGGTCTTGCTTGTGGAACGTGCTCGCATTAGCACGGCAGGAGGGATTTCAGAGAGACGCGATCCTAGAAAGGGTCGAAAGAACACCTAAGATGCGTTAGTAACTGCATAGGGGCCCTAGGCGTCATTCAGTGCTTACCGCTGACACCCTGAGTCAGCGTCGCTGTCGCCTCGGTGTTTCTACTCCCCAGGCTGACGGTCACAACCTCTTTGATCAGTCCGTCGTCATGGAGGCCGTTGGCCCACTTGAAGACCTTCTCATCTTCTCGGCCGTCACCGATCACCATGAGGAAGTCCACGGGTTCCTTGTGCTGCTCATCGGGGCCGAGGCCTGCCTTGAGATCGGCAAAGATCTTTTGGGCCGCGGTGCTCTTGGTCCAGTCGAGGGGCTCAACCACAATGCAGCTTTCCAGAGGAATAGCGTGTACGCGCTGCTCTTCGCAGGCGTCGTTGATGTGGCTGGCACAGTCCGAGGCTTGCCGCATGGCCGAGTCGTAGTCCTCGGCGGACTTGTAGTGGAAGACAAGCGAGCATCGTCGCTCCTCGATCTCGGCGCCAGGAGTGCGCTCAAGATAATAGTTCAGAATACCTTTGACGGAATCCTTCCAGGACTGGATTTGTTCGGGGTCAGCCATGACCATCCAGGAGCTCTTGTCACAGTCTCTGAGGAAACAGCCGTTCTCCGCAATGAGGCCTAGGTTGGGAACGCGTGAAAAAAGTCGATCGAGCTCCTCGGGGCGCCGTCCAGACATGACGTAGACTGTGTTCTTGGGATCCTGCAAAAGCTCGTTGAGTACATCCAAAGCGCGCTGATTAGAACGTTAGTAGGCGGTCAAGAACTACTTCTAGAGGTGTCTCACCTGCGGGCTGACGGGGACAATGTGGTTTACGGCCCCCCAGCTCACCAGCGTTCCCTCGAAATCGAGAATAAAGAGCCTCCGCTCCGTCCTCTTGTACTGTTGGGAAAGTGTCTGAAGCGATAGCCGGGGAACCGAGGTCTGGTCGCGGCGGTGCTGTTCCTCGTAGACATGATCGAGTCTGGAAGTGAGCTCGCTGAACCAATGGGCGCCGGTATGGTGGCTGACCGCATCGTAAAGCTTCGTCCACCGTCGTTCCTTCTCCTCTTCGCCCATCTCAATTGCCGTCTTGATAGCCTCGGCACAAGCACGGTAGTCCCAGGGATTGACCGAGAGCTCATTCCCACCGAAGAGGTATGAGGTGCCAGTAAATTCGGACAGAATGAGAGACCCGTGCTTCTTGTGGCTATGCTTGCCATCTTGGCAGAAGAGGTATTCGTGCGAAGTCAGGTTCATGCCTTCACGCTGGCTAGTGATCATCAACGCGTCGGCGATGGTGAGCAAAGCGAGATATTGAGCGTAGTCGATGTCCTGCTTGAGATATACAACGGGCTGGTAAGCAAGATTCGCCCATGACGAGTTGACACGGGTGACAATGTCCGAGACTGTCGCGTCCAGCTCAGTCTTTTCGCTCGTAGAGAGGGCAACCTGGATGAGGACGATCTTGTCGCGCCACTGCGGGTTCTTGTTCAGGAACAGCTCGTACGAGAGCAGCTTTTGCCGAACGCCTCGAACATGGTCCAGCTTATCTCTGGCGACAATGAGCTTCTTGCCTTGATACCGTTCCTTCAGGATGTCGATCCATCGCTGCACTTCGTCCTCTTTTCGGTGATGGTTCAGGCTCACAGGGTCGACGCCGATGGGGAGATTGATGACATCGACGAAGCGGTCCTCCAGCTGGAGGCCGTCGGTCATAGCCTCAGCGCTAAGCAGGCGGCTGCAGGTTTGCAGGAAGTGGCGCGTGTACTCGTGAATCTGGAAACCGACCAAGTTGGCTCCCAGTATGCCGTTCAGGAGCTCGTTGCGCATAGCTAGGCAGCGGAAGATCTCCGAAGAAGGGAACGCAACGTGCAGGAAGAAGCCGATCTCCGCATCGGGGATCTTCTTGCGCACCATTTCCGGGACGAGGAGGAGATGGTAGTCGTGGACCCAAATCACATCGCCGCGCTTCCAGTTCTTGACAATCTTGTCAGCGAACGCCTGGTTCACGTTGACGTAGTATTTCCACGAGTGATCTTCATACGCCTTGCTCTTCGGGTTGTCGGGGATCTGGTAGTGAAAGACGGGCCACAGAATTTGCTTGCAGAAGTGCGAGTAGTGGCCATCGAAGTCCTTGTCGGAGCAGAAGACGGTCAGCATGTCATGCTCATTCGCCAGTCTATCCTCAATATCCTGTTTCTGCTGGGTGCCTTCCAGGGCATCCGTCGGCATGCCAAGCGTTCCAACCCAGAGATAGTCGCCCAGTTTTCCCTCTCGGGCAGCAGCTTCTGCCGCGTTGCGCAGGCCACCATTCCCTTGATCAGCGGGGACTACCTTCCAGCTAGCGTGCGCAAATACCCGGTCATGGCTGTCGCTGCGAACAGCTGCACGTGGCTGCATGACGCCCTGTCGGGCTAGCTCCCTTGCCTTTTGGTTCAGCTGCCGGTTCGTGTCGATCAGAGAGGAAGGCGGTGGTGAGTTGGCGCGGGACTTAGGCTGGTCGTATCGGCCGCCCCAGGTAGGAGAACCCCGGTCGGCAGGGCCTCGGTTCTCTTCATCATCTGTGGTCTCCTCGCCGTTTTGGAGGGAGAAGTGGATGCGCAGTCCATCCTCGTTCGCGAACAAATCGCCGTTGGCGGTCTCCTCGGTCGGGGTCTCGGGAGGTGTGATGGTGCGCTGGAAGAGGCTCGGCTGGCGTGTATGGGCAGGCTTGTCCGAGGCATCTCGCTTCTTCTCCGGTAGGCCACCTCGCGGTGGAGCACCAGGAAGGGTGAAATGGATAGTTTTAGGAAGGAAACTGTCAAGGAACAAGGGTCAGCTTCTCCAGGCTCGGCATTAGGGGTATTGGCGAACGCAAGATACAAGGTTGGCTGTAGCAAGAGCAGGGAAAAGACTCACAGGGAAGCAATAAAGACGGTCATGATGGGCAACTGGGTATCACGGAAAATCAGAGGTCGTTTCGGTCGTTTGAGGTATGTGCGTTGGCTAGCAACTGTCTGGTGTCTCGCTCATGTGGGCTGGGAGCTAAGACTTCTCCTCTCGAGGGCGAGGACAGCAGCGACAGTATAAAGACCACAAGGGCAACGAGTTCGTTGTGGCAGGAGCAACCAGCTCGGCTATGGCAACAAGCTCCAGGCGATTCCGACGGCGAACAAAGATAGGTCAAAGGGGCACGTCCCTATGACGCTATGGGGGGCCGGTAAGGTTTTAAACGACGTGTGCAAGCTCGGGTTCTGTATAGTTTGGGTTGGTCTATTAGACTTTGGTGGCTTGCAGAAGTCTGGACTCGAGAGCGTTGGGATGGTGGGTATTTCGGGGGCGGGGCCGGGGCCGCAGTGGGCTACCTTGAAGAGAGACTAAGGGGTAGAGATCGGTAGGGAGGACGGCGATCGAAAGGCTGTAGGCGCCGGACGTGGGAAGCAAAGGATGCGACTGAAGTCGCGATAGGTCTGACGTCTTTGAGTGGAGGCCGTCTTCCAGGGAAAGGAAGAGCCACAACAGCAGCAGCAAGCAGCTGCAAAATAAGAGCTTAGGCTGTTTCGCAAAAAAGAGTGTTAGCACGCTCCGTACCAATCGACGTGATGCGATGCGAGACAAGCTAAATAAAACCGGCTGGTTTTGGTGACCAGGTAGCGCGCTGGTCAGTGCAGCGACGGAGAAAAAAAAATCACTGACGTAACAGGCCGGGGTGAGAAGCTTCGGGAGCGGCGCCAGGGTGAGAACAGCTTGCATACAAACCCAACAGGCTGGCGCAGCACTGGGGCGTAAAGAGAATCCTGTACTGACCTGTTTCCCCAAAGCCCTGGGAGGGAGTCTCGAGTAGCAACAAGATGGTTATGCCCACGGAGAGCAACGGAGGCGCCGGGAGGGCAGCCGAGGGTGCTTTTGCTCCGGTGCAAACGGATTGGCCCTTCCGGAAGGCGACGGCTGTGAGCCGTGATGGCCCGGCAAGGGAGAGGTGGGGGGAGGGGTGGTGGTTGATGCTATCGGTGGCGAAGGGAAGACGATATCATGATTTCCTGGAGCTTTTGGTCCGAAGGAGAACTCAAAAGAAACTGGGAGAGAGGTTACTGCCCGTCAAGGGAGGGATGGCGAGGGCAGAAAGGGAGAGGCAGGGCAGTTTTGAAGATTTTCCTTATTGCGGCAAAGTCGCTCAACGCGCAGGGGGAGGAGGGGGGAAACTCGGGAGTGTGAGTACGCACTGGACTGGGACTGACTGGAACTTTGCTGCCCGTCACTGTGGCTTCCGGGGACAGGGATGGACGGGCGGGAACCCTGCGAGGCGAGGCCCACTTGCATGGCAGGGATGCAGAGAAGCTGCAACCGAAACTGCACACCACCACCTCCTTCCTGTAGGTAGTACGTACAGTACATGCAGGCCCGAGGTACTTGTGGGAGGTACTCTACTCAGAATAAACTGGCTTGGAATGCAAGGAATTTGGTTACCGAAGAACTTCTTTTTTTTTTCTGGCCAAACTGCGTCCTGCGGATTCTTATTCGCCGACATATACTCCGTATAATTACCATTTGCATCACGGCTCGGATTTTAAGCTTCTGTGTGCGACTGTGAGTCCCGTTTGGGTGCGGAATTTCTTTCCATACTTCCAGTTCTTACCCCCTTCTCCCCATCCTACTGTGCCGCCCTCTTTTTAGTAGCAGCGTACGGAGTAAGGGCTCCTGACGCACGCGTCGACGCCAGCGTTCACTGCCCACTCAGCCCATGTTGTGCCACCCTCACAGGCATATTCATCACGTAAACCAAACCCCATACGCATTTCCAGAGGAACACGCTGGCCTGCCAAGGGGGGGAGAGCCAAGTCCTCGAGGCCAGGCCAAGCTTTTCACGAGGAGACGAATCAAGAAAAATAAATAGGGTCGTCCCATGCCCACCTGCACAAGCCACGCCATGCGCATCGCATGCGCGCCAGGGCGGTTGTTAGCTGGCAACTACGCGGCAAAATACCGACGTTGGTGCTCGGGTGCCCATCTGACCGAGCTTCCGCCTTGTGTCTAAGACAAAAAGCTCGGACATTCTGACATGTAGCAACATGTACTGTACAATGCAGCAGCAGGCCGGGTCGTTGTGGCTCGAGACTCGAGACTCAACCGTCCATGCACTTCCCTGCAAAGACTATTTGGCCGGCTGACGGTTCGGTCTCCGGCAGCACGCTGGCCAGTGGCCAAAGGGGGGCGAGAGGGCCAAGCTGCGAGACCATCCGCGCGCCCATATGGAAGAGAGCGGCAATCCTCTGGCCCAGACGCAGCCATGTCTTTGCACATGCATGCCGCGCTGCGCCCGTCTAAATTGTCTAGAGCAGGCCGGCCTGAAAGATTGGGTTACAGCTCCAGGCCCAACCCTCGACGACGGGCCGACAGGCTGAGGGCCGACCAGCACGCTACTACATACAGCACGCATGGAGCCTATGCAGCCCTTGCTCAGTACACTATAGCATGGAACCTAGCTAGGTACTGCAAGGTACCTAACTAGGTAGAGGGGTCTCAGGTTGGGTTTAGGTAAAGCAAGGTACCGTAGGGGAAGCGCGCGCGACAGTGCTGGCCTACCCCGCAGTTAGATGCCACGATTCGCAGCCTTCGCCAACTGCGGGCGAGACACACACGGCGCAACGCGCGCGCTGGCGGCATGGTTGGGACTGGCCAAAGTGGCAACCAGCATACGCACCCCGGGTCTCGACCTCGTCTCCGTGTCTCCGACCGAGGATGGAGCAATTTTTCTGGAAAAGCGAGCGGTCCGCGGGCGGGGAAGAGGAGCACGGAAGAGGGGAAAGGGAGGAGAAGGAGGAGACCCTAAAACAGGGAGGGGGTAGAGGAGTAGCTGTCGAGTGGTTTACTAGCACGGCTGCCTCCACCACCATCATCTTCACGATCTCCGGGAAAGAAGGTGCGCCCGGTGCCCCCGTGTGTGCCTCGTAGCACCTCAGTGGCATCATGGACACGCCTTCATTTGGCCATCTCACGTCGCACGCGGGACGGCGTGCGGAATCTGGATAAGGTCCCGGCTTGGATCTTCAGGACGAACCGCCGAACCCGCCCGCTAGACTCGGACAGCGCCCGAGACCATCGCGACGCTCGCCAGGCCCCCAGCCATATTGCGTTGGGACGCACCCTATGCACTGTAATGTATGCAAGTCCTGGGCGCGCCCGGTGGCGGGCTCTCAGCCTGACGAAGACGCCGGTTGTTCAATATGCTCGGTTTGCAGTGCCTCTGCCCCGCGCCCATGCTCGCTCATGCCCAACTCCTGCTCGAGTCATTAGGGGGCGGTCCAGTAAAAAGCGCAACCCTGGAAACGTGTCGTGGACGACGGCTCCCCATGCCCGCGCAGAGCCCTTCGGCACCACCATCAGCGCCAGGCTGGGAGGAGGGGTGGTGGGCATGGCCGCGGCCGAAGGAAAGCCCTTCGGCGCCAGCTATTTGCGTACTTTGTAGGCTGCCGTCCGACCCTCCGCCCCATCCAACTGCGACCCAATGCCGCCCTACCGTAGGCACGTCGGCGCGCTTACGCGACACGGAGGGGAGGGGGGTGGACGACGAGGCAGGATGGGCGCATCGCGAGAAGATTTCCCGAGGGCTGCCCAAGACGGACCGCGGACACTTTGGACAAGGAGCCCGGCCGCGGGCCAGGGCCGAAAATTTTTGGAGCATGGATATCACAGATCGCACAGTCCCGGCCGCGTGGGTGTGGTTCGTTTGATATGCGACAGGGGGCCCTCCCCGAGATCTCCCGACGGACGGAAGATGGGGTGCTTGAGGGCTAACGCTGCGGGCCCCCTGTCCATTACGCCCAGCTCGCCCAGTTCGTCGAGTGTCTTTGACGACATCACCGCAGTAGTCGGGCCAGGGTTGCACTGGGGCCGCCTCGGGGCCGGTCAGAATCGCCTAGTTTGCAATACCTTCCGCCTTCCCGCTCGCTGCTGCGCGCAGGCTCTCGCGATAAGGCAGGACAGCGCGGGCGGTTGTCGTTCGAGCTTCCTCCTCCCCGATGCATTTTCGGGGCTATCTATGACGCCTTGATGACCCTCTGGAAACTTCGGAGCTAAATTGGCGATGCTACAGGGCAGCTCTGAAGCTTGGCCCCACTCCTGGAGGAGGATCTTGGGCTATCCGACCCCACACTGGCGCCTCTTTCCGGACGCCCATACAATCATCAGACAAACAGGGGGGGGCGGAGGGTGTCTGGCTTTGCAAACGGCTCAGGATGTGCATTTCGCGATAGGACCTGCCTATTCGTGCTTGCCTGCTAACCTATGGGAACGTCGGCTTGGAAGAGCATCGTGAAGACAGACCGGCTGCAGGGCACCAGGCTGGGATGGCTTAGCAGATAATTGGGAAGGGAATAAGTCGCTCAGTTACAGGGTTAAAAGGGCTACGGTGGTAATGGGACGGGCCGCTTCAGCCGGGTGGAAACTGCCACCGATGCAAGCAAGGCAACGTTGCCAGCCTTCCGTCTCTGAGCACGCCCATTTCGCTTGGGAACGGCGTCGACCACCATCGAAAAGTTCCTCGTCTGCCGGCTTCCAATCTCACTTGACATGTGCCAACGTCCACCCACCCGCATGCCCCGCAGTTTCTCTGAACCGTGGCAAACCTCGTCCCTCCATTTCAAGCTGGAGGAGAGCTCCGGATGCCTCAGCTAGCTCGAAGAGTACATAGCTACCCCACACCATCTACCTCCAGAGCACATGCATGGCCCAATGCAGACTCAAGTTGGCAAGCAATCTGTCTGGCTGCGCAGCTGCTTCATCAGGGGAGGAGGGGGAGGGGCGCCTTGCAGTCGTGCCTGGGCATCATTGCCCAATCAAGACGGCTCTCGCAGCTGCCGACCTGTGATAGCCGGCCCTCTCCTGTCAATCGGTCGGACGAAGACAGCGCAGCCCATCCGTAGCAGCCCGATGCCAACACATGCCGCGACCCTCCCGACGCGACAGAGGCAGACTCGAACGAGAGATCCCGAAGGCGCCGGTCGACCTATCCGCTGCCAATGGCATCCGAGGGGCCTGGACAGACAGTGTGCGATCCCGTCTTCCTTACTCCTCATCTGTGCCCCCCTCGGATTGCTCAAAGTGAATATTCCCTCACGCATTGCCTATGCCGAGAGGAAGCGCGAGGCGCCCATCACCCCACCTGAATCCCCCAGCCTTTCCAAATCTCACTGGTGTCTGTCTGCTCTGCTCCGCCTCGCTCTCTCGCTCAGTTTCGCCAAGTCATGACGGCTTTATCCTTCCCACCGGATGCAACCATCTTGCCATCAGGAGACCAGTCGATGGCGAACACCTCGTCTTGGTGGCCAACCAGGTCGTTGACCAGCTTGCCGCTTCTCACATTCCAGACCTTCGCGGTCGAGTCCTTCGACGCCGTCACCAGCAACCTCCCGTCGGCGGAGAAACTCGACTGGTAGACAGCCGCAACATGGCCGCGTAGTGTCCTTAGATACTTCCCATCCCTGTTGCTCTAGTCAGTGACCGGTCATATCGTAGGTCGTTCTTGTGCGACCCGAGGATTATTAGACGTACCGTCCGTCCCAGAGCTTGACATGGTTGTCCCAGCCTGTAGACGCAATCATGGTGCCATCTGGCGAGAAGCTCACATGATTGACCTGCTTCTGATGTCCCCCGAGGCGCGCTACAGGTTTCGTGCCCGCGTTGACGGGGTCCCAGAGGAAGATAGTGAAATCGTCGCTCGCAGACACCAGCCTCTCGGCGATTTTCCCTTGAACTCTGGCTACCTTCTCGTAGCGCTCCTTGGCCTTAGATCGCTTGCCATCTTCTGTCTCCGGAATTTCTTTCGTATGATCGAAGTAGGCCGTCCGGAGCACCGCATCTGTTGAAAGGGCCAGGTGATTGACCCAGTGGGCGTGCGATGTCATGTTGTGGATGAGTGAGCCCGTCTTGGGGTTCCAGACTCGGACAGACTTGTCGTGGGCTAACCGAGGGAGTCAGCGCGATCATTCCAGGCGGAAAGAGGAGGAGCTAGCGAAAAATATATCGACTTACAAGCTGAGTATATGAGACCCATTCCTGTGTCTCCGCCCGCCCCCCATTTCACGCAGGTAACAGATCCTTTGTGACCACTGCACACTACATCGGTCACTCCCGAGTTCGTGACCCAAGTTCGTATGGTTCCATCTTTGCTGGCACTTGCGAGACGAGGTCCGTCATTGCCAGTCAAGTGGTAAGGCTGCCAGGAGAGCATCAGAACGGGCTTCCCGTGGCCCTTGAGCTCCTTTCCAATGGGTTTCCCTGTCGCCGGGTCCCACAGGCGGACGGTGCCATCCATGCTGCACGTCGCAAGGACGCTGCCGTCTTGCCTCCATTGGCAGCCGAGGACCCAACCAGTGTGCCCTTTGAGGGTGTGCTTTGGGGTGCCAGTCCCGGCGTCCCATATTCTGGCCGTATTGTCACCACTGCCAGTCGCAAGCCAGTTGCTGTCGGCCGGCGAAAACGCAGCTGACAGGATGGGCTGTCCGTGTCCCGGAATCTTCGAGGCGAGGCGCGATACGGCATTGACCTTGAACACAGCCTGAGGCTCGGCGCTCAGCGTGATAGTAGTCTCGAACGGGTTCGCAACGCCGTTCTGTTGGAGGAGTCCTAGCAGGTCGGTCGGGTACTGATCAATGATGATATCCTTTCCAGGGATATGAATCCGAAACCTGTACGGTGTAAAGTCCTCTCTATCCTAGTGGCTCTCTGTCAGGACTTATCTTGGACTCGGCGGTCTCCTTTCCGTCGGGTTTGAGGGAGGGGCTCGGGGGGTAGAAAGCATACTCTTTCAAGCAGCGTGTTGAGCAGTAGCGACACATTCTTCTCCGTTGCACTGGCTAGCGGTATCTCAATCACATCTGTCATCTGGTTCCCATCACCGTCTATGAACCGGGCCTTGAAGGAACCTATGTCTTGGGGGAGCTGCTCGGCGACATCTTGTTGGACTTTGGACCGTTCTAGGTCCTCGCGACGCTGCCGCTTCGACGGCGGAGGCACAACAGTCGCCATTGTATAGACTGGCGAACTAGCGAGTTCGGAAGATCAGGATACCTCGATATAGTACTGTTTCTCCCTCTGAAGAGCCTGTGCAGACACCAGCCGATGAGGGGCAACTAAATGCATGTGGGACAGGAATTTTTTGGCGGTGAAAGAGTGCAGAAAGCACGCTGGGCTTGCGAACCCCACCATGAATTCACCAGCCGGGCCCACTGAGCCATCATACTTCGAACACAACAGGTGAAGCTTTCCTTTTCCATTAAGGGCCTCGGCCTGGAGCTATCGCACGGGCCGACGTTATCTGCAGTAGTATTTTGACCCAGGGAATCGGGAATCTTCCGGCTCGGGATGTCAAGTCTGGTAATATAAATGCTAATTCTATTGCCAGGGTGATACCTCTATGTATACTCTCAGCTGGTAGCCATCACTGCCTAATTTCAACAATCGCTATACTCGGGACCATGGAGCAGCGAGGTTCATACAACCCAAGGTAAAGGTATGAAAGATTCGTCATGGTAAATACAAAGCTTTAAACGCGGCCCAAAGGAAAGGGGATGTTGCCTCTGGCGGCAACTCGCATTCCCGCCGGAATGGATGTAAACAACGGCAAGAGGCAATGTAGCTAGGTACACGGTGAAGGCAACTAATTCATCTCAGCTTCCAATCGGGCATCCCCGTGTCCCATCGGAGCCTGAACATGACGCCCCGGAGATCTGAGCGAGCCCGCGTGCCGAGAAACGGTTCAATCACCGGAGCAAGACGCCTCGTGCCTCTTGCCTCCTGCCTCCTGCCTCCTGCACCACGGAACACCCCGGACCCGGCTTGGAAGCCGGTGGCGCCTATGGAAGAGCTACCCGCCCCCACAGCCAGAACCCGGCCCCACTCATGCAGCGGCAGCGGCAATGTCTGTTTGTTTCGAAACGTATCCTTACAGGGACATGATTCGGCATTGCGATCGTCGCTACACTTTTCCCACCGCAGCAACGGATTTTTGTACAATAGTTTTGCAGGTATCCACCCAGACCCTCCTATACCCTGGGAACGAATTATGTGCACGTTGTGGCGTTCAATTGCAGAAGATCGCGTATGTCGCACTGCGTACACAGAGGAGGCTGTGCAGTATTCGGGGAGGCCTGCGTGTCTATGTAGCAGAGAGGCGCAGACTTGTTGTGACTCGACGTGGAGCGAAGGTCAGTTGCGAAGCACGCTAGGATATGGATACATCTAGGATACCGCTTTGCGAGGTTCCAGAAGGCAATGCCTGCTATTCGGGGGCTGTCACCCTTGGTGCTAGGACGGCTGATCTCTAGAATCCCCTGGAGAGCACTGCGTGGGTGGAGTTACTAGGCCTACAGCCTTAACTGCTCAGGAGCATGCCTGGCGAATGGCGTAGCCACCCAGCCATAGGCGAGGCGTGCGCTAGACACCTCGGAGGGGAGAGCGGATAGTAGGACCTGGCGCAACTCAGACCACTATGATACCAAATCCGTAACTCCATAATTCGCAAACAGGTCGCTCCCGAGTCGCACACAGGCATCTTTTCAGGCATTGGGGAGGCTACATCATCGCGCCTGAGTAAGCGAGGACGAAAGATCCCGCCGGATCTAGCGTGCAAGACGAAAACGGCGATTGACAAACGTTTGGGCTTTCAACCTTGACGGGAAGACCTTCAGTACGTGTACGCCAAGAACTCTTGTTCCACTCCGAACGGAAATACAGGGCCGAGCCAAACCCGGCAGACTGCGGATTGATGACGCCCAGCAAATGCTGCCCACTCAAGGCTGAAACTGAGCGCCGAGCCCCACGGAGTGCCCTATCCTCCACTAAGAGCGTTAGATTGGGGGACATTTTCAGTGGTAAACCCTGCAGTAGCGGCTTGGCAGCACTGATGGAGTGACGCAATTAAACAGCCAGGCTCGGCGGAGTTTGCCAACCTACGGCGGCCTGCGCGTCGACCGCCCCCCCCCCCTCCACGTCAAAGCTCAGGCTTGTTATTCTCTTGAACTTGCGACAACTCTCGTGTGCGAGCGTCTCTCTTCAATCTCGACCATCCGACGTCTAGCCCGTACTTGTCTCAAGTCTTCTCGCGAAGCTCTTCGAGTCATTAATTTATTTATTTTTTTCCAATTCCCAATAGCACCTGTCCTGACGGTCAAATCGTCCATTGAACGCGACCAAGACACGCGCTTGCGTAACCTCTCTCGGCGCCAACCCTTCTGAGATGCGTAAGTTCAACTTCCAAGACCTTCCAAGCCCACAGGAGCGCCGCGGCGCCAAGGGATTAACGTTTGTACGCCGAGCGGCGAGTGGTGAGCAGAGCTTGGCCGGCAAAGTGGTGTGACCTCGTGGATTCTTTGACACCATCGGCGGCTGGGAGCCGGCGCATCCTCTCCGCGGCCGCAACCTGCGTTTCCCACCTGTCAGCACGCCAACAGCAACCAGAGGCTAACACGACGCAGACCGTGTCCGCACATGGGCGCGAGCCAAAGCTCTCGGTTCTAATCCGCGACCCTCCGAGCCCCGTAAGCCGAACGGCCCCACCCGGACCTCAACCTCCAGCAATGCTACCTCCGCGGTGACGACGCCGGCCGAGCCCAAGCCGGATCAGACCACCGAGGCCGCGCCGCCTGCCGCGCCCGAGACCCCAGCCAAGAGGCGCAACATCTTTGTGGAGTTCATCTTCTCCCTGAAGCACATCCTCCTTGCCAGCTATGTCAACCTCTTGTTGGTCTTCGTCCCGGTTGGCTTCGCGGTCCACTTCGCGAACCTGTCGCCGGGCATCATCTTCGCCATGAACGCGATCGCCATCATCCCGCTAGCCGGCTTGCTCAGTCAGTCGACGGAGGCCGTTGCCAGCCGCATGGGCGATACGATTGGCGCCCTGATGAATGTCACGTTTGGAAACGCGGTTGAGCTCATCATCTTCATGTGCGTACCGCAGACTAGAGTCCTGTGCCCTCTTCCGTGCTATCCCCCGCTCACCTCCTCGCAGCATTGCCTTGGTCAAGGATGAAATCCGCATCGTGCAGGCGTCCCTCCTGGGCTCAATCCTGGCAAACTTGCTCCTCATCCTGGGAATGTGCTTCCTGCTGGGCGGTTTCCGCTTCCGCGAGCAGATCTATAACAGTACCGTCACCCAGATGAGCGCCTGCCTCCTGTCCCTCAGCGTCACCAGTCTCCTTCTTCCCACCGCATTCCACGCTTCCTTTAATGACTCCGACCTGGCCGACACCCGTGTGTTGCAAGTCTCTCGTGGCACTAGCGTCGTTCTGCTACTAGTCTACATCCTCTATCTCCTCTTCCAGCTGAACTCGCATTCGTATATGTACGAGTCAACGCCCCAGCACATCATCGAGAGGGAATCGATTCCATGGGAGACCGACTCGAGCTCGTCGTCCTCCAGCTCGAGCTCGTCCGATTCCGACGGATCCAACGCGGCTAAGAGGTTTAGGCGCAAGATCCGGGGCAAGATGAGTCGCAAGGGCAGCCACAGCGCAAGCAATCCGTCAAGCCCGGCGATCGAAGCCAAGGCGGAAGACGTACAGCCCGGTGAAAGCTTGGGAGAAGGGGCGACGGCTTCTGCCAGCATCGACAACGCCGAGATCACTGTTCCTGTAGTTGTGGACGACGGAATGGAGGAGGCCGATGAACTTGCAGGCGAAGACTCACCCAAGAAGCATAAAAAGAAGCATAAGAAGCACCACCGAAAGCACCGCAGAGAGGCAAACGGCGACGACCTTGCACAGACTCAGTCGGCTCCCGGTCGGCAGGTAGCCTTCGTCCTTGCTGACCTTGAAGCCCAGCACGTCATCCCAGCCAGGACCACCTTGTTCCAGTCTTTGAGGCAGAATGTATTCACCAATCCGCCGCAGAACCCCGTCCCTGCTTCGTCCACGGCGCCAAGGCCCCAGATTCGGCGCGTGAATTCAATGCCTGAGCGTCAAGGCCAGGTGTACCGCAGCGCGCCGGGTTCGCTCCCTCCGATAGTCCCTATCGTCGTGAACAGCACGCCACGGCCTAAGCCCACAGCAGAGGAGGAAGAGGAGCCAGAGATCTCGCGCTCTACGGCCATCCTTCTCTTGCTTGTCTCCACTGGCCTAGTCGCTGTCTGTGCCGAGTTCATGGTAGACTCCATCTCGGGTGTCGTGGCCGATGGCTCGGGTGTATCGGAGGCCTTCGTCGGCCTCATCCTGCTACCCATCGTAGGCAATGCCGCCGAACACGTCACGTCCGTTGCGGTCGCCGTCAAGAACAAGATGGACCTTGCCATCGGCGTCGCCCTCGGCAGCAGCATCCAGATCGCCATTTTCGTCACTCCACTCGTCGTGATTCTCGGTTGGATTATGGGCAAGAATATGAGCCTGTTCTTCACCCTCTTCGAGACTGTCTGTCTTTTCGTCAGCGCCTTCATTGTCAACTTCCTCGTCCTCGATGGAAGGAGTAACTACCTCGAGGGCGCGTTGCTCTGCTCGGCATACATCATCATTGCCGTTGCCGCCTTCTTCTACCCGAACGAGAAGGAGGCGAATGAGTTGGGTGGCGGTGAAGGCACTTCGCAAAATGAGACAACCCAGGCGGTTGCGACTGAAGTCTCGCGCCTTCTCGTCCGTGGCGTTGTGAACATGCTCGGCTACTAAGCACGGGTAAGATAGCTGGGCCAGTTGTCGGCCTAGCTTTATCTACAATGGAACCTTCGAGTCCAGAAAGGGGAATCTTCCGGTTTCCATCTGAGGAATAGATGCGCTTATACAATGCATCTCGGCATCTTCATTTAGTACATATTGAAGGACGGAGTGTGGGCGTGTGATTGCAAAAGGCGTCCAGAATCATGGCACAACTAGGACAACAGTGTATTTTATTTTCCTTTTCTAAAAGTGATGGCCCTCGAACTAGCCATCCGATATCAAGTTACTTGAGCTTGACAAGGCCTACGTCCGTTGTGCTGCCCATATTTATCCCTCGGCTGTTCCTTCCCAGTAGACATCTCATTCGTATTTTCGTGCCTCCCCTTGACTCAGTCAACCACCGAGACCTCTAGCAGGCAGCAACCTTTGCCAATCTGCATGCAGATCGCGGCTCATGAGACAACCAGGACGCCAATACCGGGCTTCTTTCCTTCGAAAAGTATTCAAGTACTGCACGGCCTTTATGGTCCAGTGCTGATCACCATGGCGTCCCAGCTTGATACTTCGACGCCCCTCACATCCGGTTCGCCATCCTTTAGCGCATCGTCGTCAACTCCTCGCCGCGCGCCGAAGTCACGTCCTTCGACTTCGCACAGCCACTCGCGGACCTCGACGCCTTACAGTCGGTCGCGGTCAGCTACGACGCCCTATTCTGAAGGAGGCATTAGAAGCCGCCCGGGAACAGCACTCTCCGGTCGTACCTCGAGAGCCACCTCTACCTTTGGGGGCAGCGAGAACCACCAAATCATTTGCGCTGTCAGCGAAGCCCGGGGCGTCTCCCCATCCGTGGGTATCGCCATTGTAAATATCACCACAGGCGACGCTATCCTGAGTCAAATTTGCGACACTCAGTTCTACATCAGGACAATCCACAAGATTCACGTCCATGAGCCATCGCGCATTCTTGTGATTGCCAGTCAAGCAGGCTCCGGTGGTCCTTCGAAGCTCACAGAGGCCCTGAAAGACAGCTGCCTAGGAATTCCCATCATTCCACTGGATCGCAAGTACTGGTCGGAAACGGCTGGGCTCGAGTCCATAAACGACCTGGCATTTCGCGAGATCGTAGATGCTATTATGGTCGCTATCGACGGGAACTACTTTGCCACCTGCTCATTTGCTGCGGTTTGCACACATTGAATCCGGCCCAGAGCAACAAATAATAGCTGCTGATCCTTCCATAGGTCATGCGATATATGGAGCTCGAATTCTCCATTCGCGTCGCAAGCCATTCGCTGCGCATCAGGTATCAGCCCTCAGAAGAAGCCATGATGATCGATCTCTCCGCCATCACCTCCCTGGAGCTCATCCAAAACATTCAACGACCAGCTTCCAAAGACTGCCTCTTCGGGTTGTTAAACCAAACACTCACCCCCATGGGAAAGCGAATGCTTCGAGCAAGCATTCTACAGCCTTCAACCGAGGTTGAAGGGGTCTTGAACCCTCGTTACGATGCAGTGGAAGAATTGTCTTCCAAAGAAGACATGTTCTTTATGGTCCGAAAGGGTCAGTCGAGATTCTGACCCGTTGTTTATGGTGTTTTAACCTGTTTCACTGCAGCGCTGAAAGGGTTCCTTGACGCTGAGAAGCTATTAACAGGGGTACGAGCCCCAAGCCACGCTCTGCCGCATCTGACCCTTAACTTCGTTAGCTTATCATCCTCCCCACTCGGACGGATGTATCCAAGAGCGAGCAAGCCATCAATAATGTGCTCATGCTCAAGAAATTTCTTCAAGACACCGCGCCCGTGTTTGAATCCCTCATGGATGCCAAAAGCCCGCTTCTTGTTCGAATACGGGACGTCTGTCGCTCACAGAAGCTTGCTCCGGTCCTCGATCTCATCACGAACACCATCAACGAGGATGCCATCTACACACAAAAGCCCATCGACTTGAGAAACCAGAGAACATATGCCGTAAAGGTATAGTTGATGAGTGTAAACGATTACATCTCTAGATTAGCAGCTGATTCGTTCTAACTAGTCCGGGATTAAGGGCTTTCTCGATGTGGCTCGCAAGACATACAAAGAAGCTACGGATGACTTGTATCAGCTGGTTCAGGATCTCAATGGTGCGTACCTCAGGGGTAGTATGACTTCAACGTCTTACATTCTCGCAGGTCAACTTGAACTGGCTGGCGAAGTCTGCTACGACAACAGCCGTAAATACTATCTGCGCTTTCGAGCAGTTGACCTAGAAGACAGAGAAATTCCGGAGGAACTCGTGAATCGAGTTAAGAAAAGGCAGTTCATCGAGTGCCAGACTTTGATGATGATAAAATACAACCAACGCATTGCTTCTGCGGCCGACGAGGTTACTATGATGAGCGACAATATCATCGAGGAACTTCTTGACACAATCCGCTCTCATATCTCGCTTATGTTCCGGGTCTGCGAAAGCGTCGCAATGCTCGATATGCTGGCCTCGTTCTCATACGTCGTCACCACACAAGACTACGCAAGGCCAGACATGTCCGGAACCCTAGCGCTCAAATCAGCTCGGCACCCCATTATAGAGAAGGTTTGTGAGATTCCCCTCGAGTAGGCTTTCACCTGTTTCTAGATGGGACTAACTTTAGCTAGTGTGAATCGAATAGCTTCATTCCTAACGACTACTATGCCACTGATAGCTACCGCCTGCAGATCGTGACCGGTTGTAACATGAGCGGGAAAAGTACCTACATCCGTACGGTCGCCCTCCTCCAGGTAATGGCTCAGATCGGCTGCTTCGTCCCTGCTCAATACGGTGCGTTCCCAGTCATCGAACACTTATTCGTGCGAGTTTCTACGGACGACAATATCGAAGCCAACATGTCAACCTTTTCTATCGAAATGCGAGAGATGGCATTTATTCTACGGTCCGCAATATCCTCTGCAAAGTCTTGGATTCCACATCTAACCAATCTGGAACAGGAACGTGGGGCCGAAAAGCCTCGCGATTATTGATGAGTTGGGCCGTGGTACCAGCACGAATGATGGCCTAGCCATTGCAATCGCGATGGCTGAGGCGTTGCTTCAAAGCGGCTCTCTGGTCTTCTTCTCGACTCATTTCATCGAGCTAGGTAAGATGCCTTCAGCTATCCCTCAGACACGCCTATGCTGATGCTCCATAGCTCATGTCCTGGCGGACCAGCCCGGCGTTCTCAATTCTCATCTCGCCATCGAGATAAGTGACCAGGATGGAGGTCCAAGGATGACGATGTTGTACAAAGCCAGTGCAGGTCCTATGGACGGAGAGAACTATGGCATTGATCTGGCTCGTGCCATTGGATTTCCGGCTGGGTTCATCAACGTTGCAGAGGAGACATCCAAGTACTTGCGCGAACGTGCCGAGACCAAGAGGCAGGGCTCAAACTCGCGGAGACTAGTACAACGGCGAAAGCTCGTGCTGAATCTCTACGACACGCTTTTGCACGCACGTGACTCCACCATGGAGGATGACGTCCTTGCAGATTATCTCAGGGAGCTCCAGAAGGAATTCATTCTCCGGCTCCAGGCAATCGAAACTGCCGGCAGTGGTGAGGCCGAGGCTGAAGCTGGTGAATTGTCGGGCTCGGATGCTGAGGCCTGACTTGGGCTTATATATCGAATATCTACAGACGTCTTTTAGCTAGAAAGCATCTCTGCCTCCTCGGTCATGACAAGCGCGACAAAATGCTAATACTTGCTTCATGTAGTCAACTTTACTAGCTATTTAATGGTCACCGACCTAGGCCTTCTTGGTACCTCCCAGCTTCACTTGAACCATCGCCATGTGAGAAAATTGCCCATAGCCACGGAATGCTCAGGCCTTTAACGATTATTTATTTCCATTAATGAGTTGACCCTCTGCAGATACGACGAATACGAGTTACAATGTCAGTCTGCTTTAGTAGCTGAGGGGTAAATCGCGGTAGTTATGGAGGGGTCGACCGGTGAGTCATGCCGAGCCGCTCAATGAGGCAGAACCGCAGCCTCGCTGATTGAAGTGCTCCTTATATAGATGCCACAACCGTCTATGGGATATCACCCTACTTATTGAAGTCTCATTGCATTGCCCAGAAGCTGACTACGACGGAGACCGTGCTAGCCAGACATGGAAAACGGGCAAACCGGCCTGATGCTGCTACAGAGCAGCATCTTTATTCTCACCTGGGTATTATTCCACCAGCACATCTCTCACACCGGACCAAAGCCAGGAGCTTCAGTCGTCACCAAGTATAACAGCAGGGTGTACTCTTTCGCATCCTTGGTACTATTGGCCCTCATCCTATCTCCGTCCCACGAAGGTCTATCCCGCAGCCTCTTCCATACTTCGAAATTCTATGAATACGTCGACATCTTCAATGTTCTCGCATCAGGGGGAAAGATCAGCCTG
This sequence comes from Thozetella sp. PMI_491, assembly GCA_021432635.1. Lineage (NCBI taxonomy): Eukaryota > Fungi > Ascomycota > Sordariomycetes > Chaetosphaeriales > Chaetosphaeriaceae > Thozetella > Thozetella sp. PMI_491. The sequence continues at coordinate 545,416 of MU270040.1, forward strand.
CACTTTGGGTTTCATCATTCGACAACCCCGTGGTTTACTTTCATTCGTGTTCTCAACCATAGCGAGGGATGGAAGTGGTTCGCAAGTTTCAACGCATTTCATCATTTTCTGATGTATGCCTACTTTGGCGGTTGGAGCTACGTCCGGCCGATCTTGCCGTGGACTGGTACACTTCAGCTCGTTGTGGGCATTGCTGCTGACATCGCGTTGATTATGCGCAAGAGAGAGACAAGTTTGGAGCCGACCTGGCCGAATGTATTTTCGGGAGTTATCCTGGGAACGTATCTGGTTCTATCCACACGGGAGCTTCTTCAAGGAGCTAAGGATGTAGAGAAACACAAGACAAAAAGCTCCTAACTTTTGGGAGAACAATCGTCTTGCAAGCTCCCGTATTGGTCATCAAGTATTTCTAATACGACTGTCTGACCTAGGCGATCATCTCGCTCACATTTTGAGAATATTACCAACGTCCTAGAGGACCAATGCCGGGTTTGTTGTTTAAACTGCAGGATTAGAAGGCTAGGACTCCTCTAAATTAGCTATCTTCTATTGTGAGTTATGACTAGCCCCTCAACATCGTCCCGTCTTTGCTTTGTAGGTTCTACTAGGCTATTAATTTTCATAACCGCAATGGCTGCCTACTCGACCTGTCATAAATCGTTGGTAATCCATTCATAAGGAAAATTAGATCTTAGGGAACCAGACTGACCTGCCAAACTTCGGACACAATACCGCCACCCGCTTGTTGGGCAATACCAATAGCAATGACATTGTTAAGCCACTTGTATGCATCGCTGCCTGTCTCGAAATCCAAATGCTCATGCGGCGCGTGGCCCTTGGCCGTCACAAGAATATTGGCGTTGTCGGTCGTCTGAAGCACGTACTTCGCATCTGGGCTAAAGGTATTGTTGGCGTCGAACAGTCCCCAGTCGCCCCCGACGCTGAGCACCTTGCCTGATTCATCCAGTGAGCTAAGTGCTCGCCGCACAAGCTGGTCCTTATTAGGCACGTACCGCTCAGCTTGGGACCTGTGAAAGTGCCCCCAGAAATGGGAAAGACGGTGCGCGTGCCACTGGGGCCAGGGCCGACCGCGATAGGGCCGGGTAGGGTGAGGTTTACAGTGAAGAGATAGGTGAGACCTGGTGGTTTTGGATCAGCTGCCGGCCGGCCCAGGCAAGTCACCGCCAGAGACGCGATCAGAAAACTCAGGAGGGCCATCTTCACGACCGACTTGGAGAGGTTTAATTCAACAAGAAATGAACGACGAGAGAATGAATGGAGTTGCGGGCCATGACCGTGTCCGGAGAGAAACCACACATTTATAGTCTTATAGATAAAGCTGCCCTTAAGTTCGTCATCGGCAGTGGCAGTGTGCTCATCTCCAATAGACTGTATGTTTTTTACTCAATTCTTCCGGACAAGCTAGCAAGGCTCCGTTTCTCCTTACTATCAACTGCTAAGCGATTGGGCTGAAAACGTTCGGAGCTGAGCATCGGTGATGGAGACCCAGTTCATGCGAGGATGTCCGGGGCTCCGTACCGGCTGATCGTCTAGCAGGCGGCCCATTACGGAAGCATAAACCCGATAATAACATTTCCCAATGCGGCGCCTTTTCAGGAGTAAAAGTTGCGCAAAACCGGAGGATCTGCAGCATTGGCGCATCAGAGGCCTATACAGGAGAAATTACGCAGCCTTGGCCCAGCATTGTCCGAACCTCCTTCGCTTAAATTCAAGTTGTCCTCCTTTCCGCTGGAGTTAGTCTTCCTCGCGCCTCTCCTTTTGGTTTTCTTCCCTTTCATCCGACAAAGCCACCTTTGAGCTTCTGCGGCGAGTATTCCGGACCTAAGAGTGCAGCCATCTGGTTTACACAAGGCAGCAATAGATAGCCAGGCGGTGCTTCGAGAACAGAAGGCGGCGATGCCTGATAGACTCCTTGGGCTTGAGTTGTACCGTCAGCCGGAGGGCGAGACGACTCAGCACGAGATTACTCAACAAGATGGCAGGTAAGACCCGAGGCTACCGAGCAGTGTTGCGATCCCCGGAGGATTCTCAAAACTAAGTGCTGTTGCATCGATCTTGACTTGTGATGATCTCATGTCGTGAGTGCACTGCCTATTTCATCCTAGACTCCAGGCTAACGCCTAAGTGCCCCGTACTGTGGAACATATGTTAGGTAGGCACGGTAGGGCAAGACGCAGATGCCGGCTAGTTGATTTTATTGGTTCCTCAGAATCCTTCTCCTCTGAGCCTAAGGAACGGCACAACGGATTAACAAATAGAGAAATGCTTCCAGTTACGGCACGGACTAACGTCCTGGCGATGAAGAGTGGGGATCAGAAGGACTAAGGGGGCTCGGCAAGGATTGGATTGGGATTGAGGCCAATCTTTGCTGCTGCAACAGAGCAAGCTTATGTGAATAGCAACCGTCTTCACCGCCATTCCACTTTGGTGGTTTTCTGTGGCCACCTCCTTAGTCAAGGCATCCCTCCCCATAGCGGCCCGATACGGGAAAAAGAAAAAAAGTCAAGCACTAAAGGAAACACCACTTAACCGTCCACCTCCAAAATTACCAAACAAGGCCGAGGGAAAAAAAAAGGCGCTGCAGCATGTCGGACTGGGAAGATATTGACGAGGATGACGGGGGCCTCCCGCTTGATGACTGCTTCGACAGCGACCGGTTCCTCCCGCAAATGGACCTGCACGTCGTCGGCCCGTCGTGGATCGAGCGACGCGCCGAGGCCAACCTCACGATTGGCAACCTGCCTCCCGCTCTGCCTCCCTCGGACCCCCTTGTCGCCATGTACTACTGCGACACATGCAGTCTGACGTGGCTCCGGGGCTTCAATGGGGAGAAGCATACCCACCCCCTACACAACGCCGTGGACCGGGACGCGGGAGGGCCGGGTCGCGCCCTCCGCACTGCCGTCATCTGGCTTGGTGCAGCCGCTGCGCCGAACAAGACCACCTACAGTGCCTACTTTGGCCCTGGCTCTAGATACAACATCGCGGGGCCCTATGCCGGGCCCGAAGCTAGCGGTCTCAATGCGCTGCTTCAGGCCGGCGAGCACGCCCTGGGCGCCCTCAAGAACAGCGTGCTGCCCGATGTCGTCCGCCTGCTCAAGCAGCACAACGCCAGCGGCGAGGAGGACGGGTCGGACGTCCACCTCCGGGTGCTCTTGGCCACCGATTCGGACTTTCTGGTCGACAATATCTGCGACGCCTTCCACGACACGACCAAGCTGCCGCTCGCCGTGGTGGAGAAGTTCGACGACTTGTACGCGGATCTAGAGGACCTTGGCATCGAGCTGCAGTGGTACCTCGTCCCTAAGGAGGAAAATCTAGAGGCCAATTCGCTGGCCGAAGGGGCATAGGAGCAGTCTCACACGGCTTTTGCGGTTTTATGGAGTGATACCTTGATTGATATTAGACCTCTGTTTTTATGCCTCAATCGGTGAAGCTCTCGCTAAGCATATATGCGTCGAGAGCCCCAGATCGTTGTCCCACGCGGCGAACCCGCCGCGGAATTCCTCGTCCACGGACCCGTGGGTGCAAGGCCTTCTAATTACCGCTGGGAGGCACACCAGCGTCCTTGTTGGCGCCTAGATCTTCCTTCATCTCCTGGCCGGCGATGACGAGCGGCTGGCAGTCCTGCAGGACAAACATCATGCGGCACCACTCCGTCTTGGAGCGGTTGATCCACTGGTGCTGTGTAGCCCGCTGGACGGCGACGTCGCCGCGCTTCATGTGGTAGACCTCGCCGGAATCCAGGACCATGTCGATCTCGCCCTCGAGCACGATGCCGTAGTCCAGGCTCTGAGTGCGGTGCATGCCGGCGACGTAGTCGGGAGCAAAGTCGACGCAGCGGAAAACGGTGCCTTTGGGGTTCACCAGGCCCAGCTTGCCCCCTTCGATGACCTGGTCGTGCTTCTTGATGTCCGCATCATCGTTGAGGTCCGGCGGGAAGCTGGACGTCGTGAAGGGCACGGCGAACTGGAGTTTGCCCCCACCATAGGACATCCATTGGAAGTCGTTGTGCTCCTGCACGATGGCCTTGCCCTCCGTATTGTGGCCGGTGACGTAGCGGTGAAGCTGGGGGAGGTTGGAGAGCTGTTCCGCGGGCTCGGCCATGGCTGCGAGGCGACAAGTAGTGGAAGTCTAATCGGGTGCGGAGACGTGCACGGCGCAAGCTGGATGCGCCCCGGGTTGGGTATCTATGGGAGAGAACAGGGCCGGGGATCCAGGCTCGAGGAAGCGAGGCGAGCACCGGCCGAGTGGTAGAAATAAGGATCGATCAGAAGCGGTTCCCCACCTCCTGTCCGAGCCATCCGATTATTCGACGCCGCCTCGCTAAACGGAATCCGAGAGACATAATCCGCCCGGCGGTGCCGCTGACACTAGCCAAGGACTGCCGGCAGGCGGGGTGCCGCGACTCCCGGGAAGGAGCTACAGCGTGTGGTGGGTAAGGCCACTAAGTGCGCCTCCACCTCGGGCGCCTTAGCCCGGGGTAGCGCCAAATGTAAACCCTAACCCGCCCTAGCACTCCACCTGACACAGGCAATGTAAATAGAGGGAAAGGGGCTCGCCACAGCGGCCTTCTCGTCTTCGGCGGCCACAATGATGAATGCAATTGAATACCGCTCACAGCCTATGGCTTACATGGCTCAGCAGTGACGCTCTGGGTCCGTGGCATCCTCGGCTTTTCTCACAATTATTGGACCAACCTCCATGATTCCCAGCATCCCCTCCGTTGCCTTTACCACATCGCCTGAGCCCGCTATTTACCCAAAACGGAAACAAATATGCTTGCCATGTAGGCAATGGCCTCCGCTCGATACGTGTCCGGCTCCACGTATGCAAGGCCGGTAGCATTCGCATCAAAGACAATATTCCTTGGTGCCTCCAACTGGTATACCGGCCAGTGGACTGACGACGCTACTTGTAATGACCATTATCGTTAGATTTCAACATTGAGGAAGATGCTCAGTTTGTAACGTACCTCCTGAAGCGTTAGGGTCCAGATCGCTGATGAAGCTTGCCCACATTTGGGCCATGATCGTGGCTGCCTTGGCATAGCTGTCGGGCATCCCGGCAAAGGGATTCGTAGCCACGGCATTTTGGTACCCAAGGCCGTGGATGTTTCGCATCACGAAAGACACCTCCTGGAAGTGGGTGACACCGACCGTCTGGTCTAGCCCGGCCGGAAGGACATTGAAATGGTAGCTGTAGCTGGTGACGTTTTGCCTCGCCCAGGCCTCGCTGGTGATCCGCCGAGAGGTGTGCTCCGTGTAGTCGCCATTGAAGGCGGCGACCCGCTTCCACATGCTTCCCAGGCTGGCTTTTGATGGCGGGGGTCTGCCTTTGAGCGTTGCAGGGATCCCGATCTCCGGGATGTCCGGGTACAGGGCGGCAAGTATCGCCGCCGTCGAATTGTCGGCGCCGGCTGCGCGGAGGACATCGAGGAACTGCTCGGTCGTGTTGACCCCTCTTCTTGCACCCAACGAGGTTCCTTCGTCGTGATTCCTCCCGTGGAGGATAGGAACCTTGAGGAATCTCCCGGCCATCACTTGAGTCGTTCCTGATCGCTCCTGTATGAAGTCATGATCAAGGCCGGGAATCCACGACCACCCGGACGTGACAGAGCTGTTCAGGGCTGAGTTAAGGGTTTGAATCGGTAGCTTCCTTAGGCAATCGAGAGTGTCCGGGGTGCCCGTGCAGTTGGTTGCATTAACGAGCTTGTCGTATCGTGGCTGCCACTCCTCAGCCGTGAGAAAGCGTCTACCAGTAGCATCCCCACTCTGCATAATACCAGCCCGAAAGAGACCGTCGTCGCGGCCGCCGTAGGCGATCATGTGGAAGCCGACCGAGTTGCCGCCGGCGCTCTCGCCCCATATGGTGACTCTGGCGGGGTCTCCGCCGAAGGCCGCGATGTTCTCTTGGATCCACCGGAGCGCCAGCCGCTGGTCATGTATCCCGATATTCGCCGCTCCGGAGGCTAATGCTTCCTTGCCGAACAGAAATCCAAAGCCTTGCAGCCGGTAGTTGATGCTCACGCCAATGAACGGAGTCTTTCCGGACACGGACTGCTGGACGATAAAGGACAGATTGTACCGTGGATCCGCGTTGCCGCCCATGAAGAAGCCGCCGCCGTGTATCCAAACGCCCACCGGGAGCTTCGATGTGGCATTGTGCGGCCGTATGACGTTGAGTGTCAGACAGTCCTCAGAAACGTGGTTTCCCAGAACCCACTGATCACTCCCGTACCCGTAGCATTCGGCAGCATACTCGGTGGCATGTCTGGTGTCATTCCAAGTCGTGTTTAGTGGCTGGGCTTGTCGGAAGCGCAGGCCGCCAACCGGAGGTTGAGCGAAAGGAACGCCGAGAAAAAAGTCCTGATCAAATTCTGCACTATACACTCCCGCGTACGTGCCATTTCGCGCTCTCGCGATTGGAGTCTCTGTGCTCTTCGCCCAGCTCGAACGGCTGACCGATGTGGCCGTCACAGCCCCGAGAGCTAGGAGGAAACTTACCCAACTAGAGGCCATGGCGTCCTTCAGCTCTTGAAATTTTTGACCTCGATGGGTGGTTCGGACCGTGATGTTGGGTTCTCAATGGCCATATGGTGCTCTTCCCTTCTCCTCATAGACATTATCCATCGGAACATGTGTGCCGGTGCAGCGCTCAGATCCAATCCGTGCTGCCCCGGACTATATGGGTAATGGCGTCCCTGGCGATGGCTAAATCCCAGCGCGATCCTTGGCCCATCAATAACACAATATTGGCGATTCCCGTGAGTGACAGCTTGGTATCCAGAATATACTTTGCTTTTCCTCTTTGGGGCGCTACTAGTCTTGGTCAAGTGGCTGCTTTGCACGAGTGCATATCGACCTCGTCATATTTCTCGTTAATGAATCTAAGGAGGGAGCCTTGGAGAAAATACCATCCTTCTATTGTTCACTATTCCCGCATTACTTCCTATTTCGAGCCTCAGTTGCACAGCCATTGCCCGGGCGCAGTGCATCGGAGCCGGGAAAATATCGTTATACTGAGGCATGCAAATAGCGGGCAAGATCCTGCCGATTCCTCCGATCGTTAGGGTGCGGCTCAGGCGCCGTCCCCCCGGACTCCGGGGTTTCCCTCCAACATCGACAAAAACCGCGCGCACCAATCGTCCGAGTCGCGGCCCGGAGTCCGCCAGCTCTTCTCACCAGAGCCGGACAACCTCTAAGCTCACGCGCAAAGACGCCAGGGAACGCAGACGATGGGGAGGCTCCTGGCGATTGCTGATCTCCACATTGGATACGGACCTAACCTCGAAGCCTGGAATAAGCTCCGCCCGCACCCAGAAGACGGCCTCATCATCGCCGGCGACGTCGGGGAGAAGATCGAGCACTTGCGCCAGGCCTTCAGCCTCGCTACCGCCCAGTTCAAGCAGGTGTTCTGGGTGCCCGGCAACCATGAGCTCTACACAATGCCGCCGGCCGGCGGGGCCGGGGCGTCCGGGGCGTCAGACTTCGGCACCAATCCGAACGCGAACCCGGACGCGCGCGATGGAGAGGCCAAGTACATGGCCTGCGTAGACGTCGCACGGGAGTACGGTGTTCTCACCCCCGAAGACGATTACGCCACGTGGGACTGTGGCGACGGGAACAAGGCACTGGTCTGCCCCGTCTTCACCTTGTATGACTACTCGTTCCGGCCGGCCCATGTCACGAGGGAACAAGCCCTCGACTGGGCCATGGAGGAGAACGTCCAAGCGACCGACGAGCTGCTGTTGCATCCCACACCATACCCGACCCGGGACGCGTGGTGCGACGCGCTCATCACCAAGGCCGAGAACCGGCTGGGGCAGGCGGCAATGGAGAGCGGGCTGCCTCTGATCATCATAAACCACTGGCCACTGCGGGAAGATTTGGTGTTCATCCCCCGTGTGCCAAGATTCAGCTTGTGGTGCGGCAGCAAGAGAACCAAAGATTGGCACCTCTGGTTCAATGCCAAGGTGGTCGTTACCGGACATCTCCACCTGCGCCGGACCGACTGGAAGGACTCCACGCGATTTGAGGAGGTCAGTTTGGGGTACCCGCGGCAGTGGGAGGGGGCGAGAGGCCTAGGCAAGGGCATCAACGAAATGCTAAGAGAGATTCTTCCGGGGCCAGAGAGCCCTCCAGAGGACAAGGAGACACGGTGGCGGATATTGGGTTGAATAAACGATCACATGACCCCAAAGCCATGCATACATATCATGAGGGATGATGAACCCGACCTTGTCTGCCCGCCTTTGTTGCTACCGATAAAAACAAAAACATCCGGATTCCTCTAGTATCCAGTCGTATCTGAGAAGTCGTCAGGACCTGCTAAGTCGGGGGTATATCTCCTGCCGTGGCGGTGGAGCATTAGAGAATGTGCTCGCTAAATCTCCAAATATTTCTGAATAGCAACAATAAAATTGATTATTTACTGCTTTTAATACTGCCGGTAACCCGATTCACACAAAGTTGTATTGGCAAAGTATCCTCAATTTGGACTGTGGACTTGCGCATACCATCGGCGCGATTCAGATTTAGGGCAAAATTTCTAGCAGGCCAGTCCAAAAAGCCATTTACCATGATATCGCAATGTCTGTCGAGTTTCTATGTTTTGATAATAATAATAATGATGATTGGAACATACGCTGGTATCGAAAGCTCTAAGCCCGTGACGTTAAATTGCAGAATCACCGTATCAAGCGGTGAGGGTGCATGTAGACTTCATTACAAATATGTAAAGAAGGGTCAATCTCGCCTAAGAGTTTTTTTTTTCGACTTTCAGATTTATCTTTCATACTTATCGCGTAGGTTTGGTCGACCGGTATTTGAAGGTTGGTCCGAAGCTGCACACCACAAGAGGCATGGCGGAGTTTTGTATATTTTCCGACGGAGTGATAGCGCATATAGTCAGGCCGTCGGGTCAACGCCAAAGAGAAGGTAATTACTTTTTGGGTCATTTGCGGCACTCTCCCTGTGGAATATTGCCGTCCGAACTTTTTAGCAGCTGGAGATAGCAATATTCTAGGATGCGTTATGCCTATCAGTTATCCTTGTATGGGGCGGCCACCCCCTCGTTGCATCTCCAACCGCCAATCCGCGCTTGGCCCTGGCCGCGTTGAACATTTCGTGACCAATATTCGGAGTTTCCTCTTACTTCCGTCACTGTCTCTTATCCCCGTGCTGCAGCTCTTGTCAATGTACTCCAAGCCCTAGGACACATCCTCAGCCCACCTTCGCACGAGTTCCGGAGTCTCGTGAATGTTCTCCGAGCCCGAGGACACATCATCCTCAACCCTCCTTAGCACCGCATTCCTTAAATATTCCATCATTCCCTTTAGATCTCGAGTGCTATATAATACTTCCTAGCGGTGCCCTTCCTCAGTGCACGCTAAGAAAGCTGGGATACCAACAAGCTTGTTGACGCCGCTTACCACGAGATATGTCGGACCACGAACTCGAAGCACCAAAGCCTGGGGCAGCAAGACCCCCTCACTTTCGACTTGTTGTCTCACAATCTCTCACCACAGATGAGGTGTTGAACCACGAGTATCATGGAAGTGGCACGGCCGAGGCCCCGTTCGTCGTCGACTGGATCCCAAACGACCCTAAGCCCCCGCTAAACCTTGGACACGGCATGAAGTGGCTGATTGCTATCCTGATGTCCTTCGCGTCGCTCTCTCTCACCCTGTCCTCTACCTCTTTTTCGGGAGTCTCAGTCCAGATAAGAGAGGATTTTGACGCCAGCAGCACCCTCGCGGTCGGCACTTTGTCCTTATTCGTCCTTGGCTTCGCTCTTGGCGGCATGGTTTGGGGACCTTTATCAGAAATCTACGGCCGCCAGATCATCTACGCTGCGACATTCTTCCTCTTCACTCTCCTCGGAGGAGTATCGATCGCGAGCACCAATATTGCGACCCTGTTCGTGACGCGCTTCTTCGCCGGGTTCTTTGGATCCTCGTCTATCACCAACGCCGGAGGTGTCATTTCCGACATATTCGATACGCACGAAAGGGGCCTTGCGATAATGGTCTATACATCTGCACCTTTTCTCGGTCCGACATTGGGCCCCATCATATCCGGATTCCTGGGGCAGGCCGGAGGGTGGAAGTGGGTTGACGGACTGGGGGTCATGCTAAGCGGCGTGGTGTTCCTGCTCGGCGTTGCTATCGTGCCGGAAACATATGCTCCCTATATCCTGTCTCGAAGGGCAAAAAAGCTCTCCCAGAAGACTGGCAAAGTCTACCTGAGCAAGCTAGATATTGGCAGGACGACAACTCCCAGCGAGATCATACGACAGGCTCTGGTCCGGCCCTGGGCTATCCTCTTTCTTGATCCTCTGGCCTTGACCATCTGCATCTATGCAGCCATCAGTGAGAATCCCAGCACCTCTATCTGTATACACTATGAAGTCTGACTCCTATATTCGCAGTTTACGGGATCTTGTACTTGAGCTTCGCCGCTTTCCCAATTGTCTTCGTCGGACACCGCGGATGGTCCCTGGGGGTAGCGGGTCTCGCATATATCGGTATCCTGATCGGCCAGATGGCAGCCATGGTGTTCTATGTTTTCCTCGAGGTGAAGTTCCGAAAGAGGATATCCCAGGATCCCTCTCGCAAGACCCCAGAGGCGAGACTAGAGCCGTCCTACTACGGCGCCATCGCGCTGCCTATCGGCCTCTTCTGGTTCGCGTGGACAACTTACACCAGCATCCACTGGATCGTCGGAATCATCGGCTCGAGTTTCTTCGGGTTCGGGCAGGTTCTTCTGTTCATAAGTCTTATGAACTATGCCGTTGACTCCTACACCGTTTTCGCTGCTTCTGCGCTTGCTGCGAGCGCCATTCTTCGTGCCTTATTCGGCGCTGCCTTGTACGTACCAATATTGGACCATTGCTTTCTAACCACCTGGTGCCAATACCGAGCTAATCCTCTGTCTAGTCCGCTGTTTACCCCAAAGATGTATGAGAATTTGGGGACGCAGTGGGCTTCTTCCGTTCCCGCTTTTCTCGGCCTGGCTTGCGCGCCGCTGCCATTTCTGTTCTATCGATATGGAAAAGGACTGCGCGAGCGTAGCAAATACTCATCAGAGGCCCAGAGAATCATGAATGAGATGGCGAAGAGAAGTGTAGCAGTGGCAGCGGGGCCGACGGAAAAGGTGGGTACAGAACAAGGGGTTGAGCCGGCTGGCTCCAGCTCCGATCAGGACGATCACATCGGCAAAGTTGAGGTTTGAAATATTCATATGTGCCATTATTCAATCACATTTGAGGGGACTGAAGCCCTCAATAGCCCCAGGTTATGTTTCTTTATTGTACTTGAAGTATAGACATATGGATAAAGATCCCTATTATTCACGAGAAAGTACCAGCTATGTACTCAAGTGATGGTAATCTTGGGCGCGGCAGACCACTTCCCAACCCAGTCATCCATGGTCACCTTTGCCGGGCTAATATCAGCATCGCTCGGCGTTCCGGTTCCCTTGAGGAATTTGTCGACGTAAGACTTTAGGTCCGCAGTGCTTGATGACGGGAACGAACAGTGCGAGTGGCCACCGACGAGCGCAATTCCCATGTTGCTCTTCACGCCAAGTGCCTCGTAGACCATCTTGGCGGCCCGCATGCACACGGTAGTGCTGACGGGGCCGAGCCAGTCGATGTCGTTCTCCAGGATTATGAGCCCACGGGGCGCAACGAGCGACGCGAGGAAGTGGTGATCATGCGGCAGAGTGTTGGTCTTGTTCACGTACGTGGTGAAGCGCGGCGAGAACCATGCGTTCTCCCGCACGATTTGGTGCGCCGTCTGGATGTTTTTGCCCTTGGCGAACTCCGAGTCCGAGACGCGCCAGCAGGCAGCGCCGCCGGAGCCCGACTCCTGAGGAATCACCAGGGCGATGCGGCTCTCGAGTGCGCCAACCATGAAAGCGCCCTTGCCGTTGCGGCTGCAGCCGGTGACGCCGAGCTTCTTCGGGTCGATGCCAGTCTTGTCTGCGCCGAGCTGCTCGAGCCCGTCGATGATGCGACCAACACACCAGGCCCACGCAGTAGTCGCGCCGGCGCTGTGCGTCTTGCCGTGCAGGTCAAAGAACCAGCCGGTGCCGTGGCTGCTGGGGTTCGACTGCGCGGCGCACGCGTCGTTGCCGAAGCTGATGCTGCCCACGCCCGACTGCGAGGCGATAGACGAGCCGCCGACCGCGATGATGGCCGGGCCGCCGCCTGTGCCGCCGGCGGCGGGTTTGGTCATGCTGACACTCAGCGTCTTAGTGTTGCTGCCGACCTTGATGGTGAGGGACATGCTGTTTCCGGACATGGTGGCGGTGACAGACTCGGGCGGCGGCGGGTAGTCGCCGAGCTCATACTGCTGCATCATCTTGAACATCTCGGCCTGGCGGCACTTGAAGTCCGCGTAAGTGGCGACGGGCTGGCCATTGGCGAACTTCCAGGGGTCCGGAAGCTGCCCATTGTCGACGGCAGCGTAGTCGTCAAGCAGGGCAGGGCAGTCCCTCTTGGTCAGATACGGCACGGGGATGTCGGAAAATTTGTCGGAAGGCAGAGCGGCCGCCAAGCCGGCGAGCAGCAGTGTCGACGTCACGCTGCGCATCGTGTTTAGGTGTGCCTGCGAGGCGCGAGAAATGGTGTGACTGTGCGGTCGAGGTGCCGCGGACCTCGTGAAGCACAGGGAGCTCTCGGGTTATATGCCGCAGCTCTGGCCCATACTCCCTCCCCTCAGTTATCTGAGTCTCTCGTCTGCTTCATTTCTGGCACTATAGCAAGGAAGGGAGCGGAAGAAATACCCTGATGATTGCCCAACGCCCAGCATTCTGGTTCCGTCTTGGCCAGTGTGGGGTTGGGGTCGTTGGGGCAAACAATAGACTGCCTAAAGCTGTGGAGTAATTGGGATAATTTGGCTATTTGGAGTCTGCGTGCAGTGCCGAGCTCCATTGGCGACCGTGGATTGGGATATATAGGCCGTGTTATTAATCTGCCTCTTGGAGGCCCCAGTCGCCTTGAGAGACGCGTACTGCCTCGTGAGAGGCTAGTTACATCTTAAACGGGGAAGCGAGCTATATCTGAAAGAAAAAGATAGGATTGAAAGTTCTCGTCTACGTCTGATATTCGGGGTAGGGGAAGGCTACCTAACTGCACGACAGACGCTGTTGTTTACTTGCCAAGGCGACCCGAGGAGCTAAATGTCCGCTGTTTTGCGAACACAGCTACCTTTGCTTAAATTGAATAAATCCATCCGAGATTTCAGCCTCAAACAAAATGGATAGGCGGGTAGCATTAGAAGCGCTCTTAGGTTTCCTGAGCCTGATGTGATGAGCTTTTGTTCAACATATCGCATGCGATTCATCACAACCAGGAATACGTAAATCTTGGGTTACTAGCTGTGATATTTTCCCACCCAATTGAATTGCTGGAGGAAAATAAACCGAAGGAGTGACAAAACTGAAAATTAAGTGTTCAGAACACTCCGAGTGCTTTTTTGATACTTCCATCATAAAGTTCGACGAGGATCGAACTTCAGGCAGGAGGCCTGACATAACTTGATTAGAGAAACGTGCCCATTCCACGCGCCTCTGGTAATGTCAAAACAGAACCAAAGGGTAATCTTTATGACTGAAGTCGGTTGCCAAGTCACGGAGTGGGTAAACGCAAAGCCGGGCGGAATTCTAAGAGCTACTCTCTCTACGCAATTACATGCTTAAGAGAATGGTATACGCGAGTTCAAGGTGAGTATGTCAGGTCTTGACATTTAATAGTTATGCTCTCTGTTCATGATGTTGAGCATCCGCTCGCCTTTGTCCATTTTCTCTAGGTTGGTCTCGAGGATATCAAGCACCCGGCGTATATAATGTGGTGTCTGCCAACTGACATGGGGCGTGATGTACACATTCGGCGCCTTCCACAGAGGATGCCCGTCGGGGAGCGGCTCAGGGTCGGTCACATCCAGGGCGGCTCCCTGGATCTTGCCTTGCTCTAGCGCCTCTAAGAGCGCATCGGTGTCGATCAGCTTCCCTCTTCCGATGTTGGAGACAAACGTCTTCTTCCTGGCGAGAATATCGAATTGCTCCTTTCCGAGCATCTTCTTCGTGGCAGGGGTCAGCGGCATGCACAGAACTAGGACATCGAGGTCCTGCGAGAGGAAGTCGTCGATGGCCTCTTTCGATGAGCCGTGGAACCACTTGGCGGGGATCAGGCCGTCCGGATCTCCGGTCCCAGGCACGTAGTAGCTGTCATCTTTCTTCGACTCCGGGGTCGAACGCTCGGTACGAGTGTAGGCATATATCTCCATGCCCATGGCGCTGGATATCCGAGCAACATGGCGTCCGATCGCTCCGTAGCCGAGGATTCCCATCCGCAGACCGGGGGAGTCGGCGATATCGCTGTACAGCACCTTGTTCCACCTCTCCTCTTTCTGAAAGACGTGATAGTCCAAGAGGCGGTGGCTTTTCATGAGCCATGTGGCTATTACCCATTCGGCAATCTGAGGTCTTGAACGGAGCACGAGGTTAGCAAAGAGGGGGAGGAGGTTCTGGGCTCACTCACGGGTGGCAACCGTTTGCGGTGCAAAAGATGACGTCTGGGTTCTTGTATAGGTCCTGCTCCAGCCATCTGTCGGCACCGGCAGAGCTCAGCTGGACGTATCGGACGTTGGTCATGAGATGGGCAGGATGTGGCGGGGCGCCGACGACTATGGTGACGCCTTCCCACATCTCGGGAGGGACGCCCTGGGAACCAGCGTTCCACTTGCTGCGTTCGACCCAGCGGACACGGAGACCCGAGTATCGGGATTCCATCTTGGTGATCCATGCCTCATCGGCTGGCATGGGAAGGTTGACGAGGAGCACGTCGTTGCTCAGACTGCTATTCGCATCAGATGGTATCGACCCCATAGCGTGTACCCTTGTTTGCGTGCCCGGCCCCCCGTCTACTGACTCAAGCTTTTTTCTTCTTTTTCTTCTATAGGCGGCTTATAAATCTAGGTGAGGGGTGAACTGTGCGAAGAATTAACGTTGAGCAGAAGGACAAGGTGGTTGGGTAATTAGCCAAGAAACGTTTATCTAGCAGTTCTAAACGCTAGCTGTTGTCCCCCGCCGCAATCGCTGATAAGGGGTAAAACCGAGCAGGGGTGGCTACGCTAGATTTTCGTAGCGGCCCGTAGAAGGCGTTTTCGGCCCCTACTTCCTAGCACTGAGATAGCGCCTGTACGGAGTACTGTACAGCGCGATAGCGCCAGCGGAACGGGTGCCGGACCGCCAACATTCAGCGACCGTTAGTGAGAGTGGCACACTGCTCTCCTCCAACAGAAGGTAGCCCGGGCTACGCTGTACTATTCGGAGAGACGCCATGGGACTTACTCCAACTTCACAAGCAGATGGTTACTGGATTAACTCAGCATTTGGAGGGGTCAACAACGATGGCGTCGTAGGAGATAGCATTGCGGGAGATAGTATTCCCGGAGACAGCATCCGGAAAGATATGGCTTAAAGCACTTATGCATGTATCTTTTGGCGACGAGTCAGGACGCGTTCCGAAAATCCAATTGCATTTCCAAGCTCCTGGGAGGCCCTAGTAATTCTACCCCAAAGGAAAGCCGGATCGACGCAAGGCTACCCGTGTCGTCCGTGGCTCTATTTCCCGCTCACCTTCGCGGCGAGGGGCGGCGCCCCTTCGGACGGGAAGATGGTCTCGTAGCTCTCGACCCCCGGAGGGATGGGCACCACCGCCGTCCGCGTGTAAATGTGCTTGGCCTTGCTCCAGTCCAGGCCGTCCACCAGGCCGCCCTTGACGCTCATGGTCTTCCTCGGGGTCCCGTCCGGGTCGCGGAGGCGGTGCAGGACGCGCCCGCCGCACTCCTTGCAGAAGTAGCAGTCCATGGTGCGGCCCTCGTTGCTCGGCCGCGACCAGAGCGTCAGCTTGCCCTCGAGCTCCGGCGACAGCGGGAAGAGGCCATCCGTGGGGAAGATGGCGCTAGTGCCGAAGGCGGAGGACGATTGCTTTTGGCAGTCGAGGCAGTGGCAGTGGTAGAGGTTTATCGGCGCCGGGGTCGGCGTCTTGAAGGCGACGGCCCCGCACTGGCACCTGACGTCCATGTTTAGCGTGGTGTAGTGTGGTGGATGCGCTGAGCTTCTCTCGTTCTGCAGGCGTGCGGCTGCAGGGAAATTGCGCGGGTTGAAGTTGCAATGGGCTTGCGAGTCCCTTTTTCTAGTCGGGCGGTGTCTGGCCCTGCTTCGGGGGAGGTGGCCGTCGCTTTGCTTCGACCCGCATGCCAGTCGGCGTCATTGGGCTGGCTCGGCGGGCGGGGGTGAGCTAGACTGAGGTTAGCAGAGTTCGCTGGGCCGGTACAGCTTCGCCATCGCCCGGGCGGGAGGCGGCAGATATCGGCAACCCCCGCGGCGAATCAAATATTGGCCCGGCACAGTGTCGAGAGTAGGTGCCCGGTGCGATGTCGATTTGCCGTATCTTGCCTACCATCTCCGCAACTTTCTCCCCTCTCGCCGGTCTCCCCTCTCCCGGGCTGCATCGGCACCTCCACGAGCCTCAGCCAGCTTCATTGCACTATCCAATGCCAACCAGCTGCGGGCTCTGTTACAAAAAAGCAAAACGAATCGCCGCACGCATCTGGATGACTCAGCTGAAATCCATGGAAAGAGCTATCTCCACCTGCGGTTACCTACCAGCTTTCCTCCCCTAACTCAACCTTTCTTTCCGTATCAAACTTTTTGTTTGCTCTTTTCTCTCACATTTCACGCACGTCGTTACGATGGCTGCACGTCGTACTGCTCTACTCACGCCGCCAGATGTTCTTAAGGACCGAATGCCTATCTGGTTCCGCCACCCAGGGTATCCCGACGATAACCTACTTATCAAATTCCCTCGTGTCGAAGCAGCAGGTACCATCCCCACCGAGCAATATGGTATACGTCACCAGGTTGCTCTGCTTGCCTGCCAGATTATTGCTGGGAATGCCTTCACAGGCTATCTAGTTGATGAGCAGCATGAGCGTGTCCTAGTAGGGCTAGATGGTGTTTTATTGGGTAACACCTATTATTTTGTTATCGATGGCCAAGGTATATCCCCTGTTTTTTATTGTCTAGCTTTTACTAATAATTCCTTAATTAGATAATTATGCTATTATCCCTAGCTTCCAAGATTGGGAATACCCGCACTCGTACAATTCTAGCCTACAGTGGCCAGGTATCCAAGAAGGGATAGATTCGAACCATTGTGCTATTACTCGGTACACTTCTGCTCTTGAGAAAGCCCATCTTGTGCCGAGAGAAGAGCAGGCATGGTTCAACCAGAACGGCATGAGGGCATATGGAGGGGATACAGAGCCGAATAACATCGATACTCCCTCTAATCTTATCTCAATACGCGCAGATTTACACACTCTTTTCGACCAGCGTTGGTTTGTGGTCTTCCCATGCCCAGAATACCGGGTATATGTTATCCAACAAAGAGCAAGCCGGATTGTTAACGATATCCATGACGTCCCAGTCTGCCTTTCTGGGGTTGTAGCGCCATTTCTATTTACTCGATTTGCCTGGGCCGTCTTATTCGCTGTCAAGGGGTTTGTTACAGGTCAGCAATCTCGCAAAGTACGAGTACGAAATACAAAGACAACGCCAGGCGAGCCAAAATATATCACAACCATAATGTCAGGAGAGGAACTACAGATCCGTTATGGTGGTGGTGGGTCAAAGGCTGCAACACCTATCAGCAAGCGCTCCCGCTCTCTAGCAGATGATAGATCTGTAAATAGCGACGACGAGGAAGACCCTCTGCTCTGGCCAGGAGGTATTATGGAGGAATGGTCAGCGCGATCTCGGCGAGCTATAGCGGGTTCGAGCGAGACAACAGCTCCATTGCCGGGAAAAGACGAGAGCGAGCTGTACAAGAGCTTATCGGCAGTATTAGGAGAGACTAAGATGGGAATGGACAAGGAGTAAAAGTAGAGAAAGGAGATACAACATGTATCTAGTTAGTGCTGCGGAGTTGGGAGTCAAACCAAGTATGATTCTGCCCGAGAAGCCCGGCCTATTAAGAACAGATGAAGGTCTCTCTAGAGCTCGATGGAAGCTTAACGCTCAGGGAGCATAGCTCAGAGACTCATATAGAGGAAATTTGCAGTGACCCTGAGTAGACAGAGGCAGTCCCCTAGAATTCTATTTGCTCTCGGAGATGTCAAGAGCGCTGTCCTAGCAGCATGGTAGGTTTCCTATTCGGGAGACACGCTTGGCGGTTCTTCCCTACAGACGCGGCTTGGATGTGCTACAACGGGACCGGGAGCAACGCGGAGATTGCGGCCGCGTCTTGTCTCTTTGCATTTCGCTACCACGTGTGGCAAGTGACTCAGATCCCAAGCTGGCAGCCTCCTTATCGATCCCTCAGCCGTCGTGTGGGCTGGCCGGGGAAGCTCGTCAACTTAGAGGCTCAGGCACGGGAACTTTACATATGCCACTTGACATCGGCTCAATGCTTCTCACGTAAGATCTCTATGCCCCAGTTTCGGTGGCCTCTGACTCTGCATATCGGGGCTAGCCTTCATTTTAGCGGTGTCTGACTCTGCAGCTTCCAATGATACTGAGAATGGAGAAGCCTGGACGCCATCCGTAGATCGACCCCGCCCCAAATTCTTTTTATGATTATTCGATTCCACAGACACATCACATTGGGCAATTCGTGTCCCTCTGACGCTGCAGCTCTAGCTGCCTCACTTCGGCCGTCTGTCTCTGATTCCGTGCAGCAACGGGGTACAGAGGCGGCTGTATCACCTGGGTATTTCCGTGTCCGCCTAGGTGGGGGCTACGCAGACCCGGTTGGGGTAATTCGTATATGGCATCCGCCCACGCCTCCTGAGGCTCTCGAGGCGATCTCGTAAATCTACTAGCGCGCAGACTATGTCTTACAATTTGAGACTCTCAGATGTCTCTTTTCTAAGCCGGAATCCTTCCAGGAGGTGTAACTTAGTCTGCGGGTTCGTAATGGGGATCGCCCTGTCGCCTATCTTCTCGTCGGACACCTCCTGCTCGGTCGCCCACACGAAAGCCTGGTGCTCATTGGGGTCCAGCGTAACGACGCTGCAATCGTCGACGTCGGCGGCGAACGTGATGCGGAAGAAGAAACGCGTGCCAGTGCGGTTGGTGAAGACGAAGCCCGGGGTCTCGCCCGCGGCTGCCTTGGTGACGATGTGCGTGAAGCGATTCGCAACGAGCCCGGCTTCCTCCTGCAGCTCGCGCGCGGCGCCGTGCAGCACGCTGGCGTCCTCGTTGTCAACCGCGCCGCCGGGTGTTTCCCAGAGGTTCGGCATCGAATCATGGCTGGCGCGTTGCAGGAGCAGCACGCGGCCCTCTGCATCGAAGACAAGGCTGGCCGTCGCTAGTCCATCCCAGTGCTTGTCGTGTGTCGTAAGCCACTGCTGCGCGGGGATGTTCCACTCGGAGAGCGATGGATCAAAAGTAAATTTTGGGGTCGCCATTGGTGCAGTTTCTGCTTGGGTCTAAGTTGAAAGGTGGGGGGTATGGGGTGGTGGTGATGATGTCGGGAGGCCCAGGTTTGCGGCTCTGGACTTTGCATTTGCCGACCTGTAGCCCGGGTCTTGCCAAGACGGCCTGCTTTGCGGTGAGGCAGCCGAAGGAGCGCTAGAAAGCGGAGGAGCATGCCATTGAGGGGCGAGCGACTCGTAGCTGAAGCGACCCAGAGCCTTCTAGCGCAATTGGTGGAGACAGCGCCTCTCTAGCTGCTTTGGCGCGGCGCTACGCATGCTACACGCCATGCACCGAGGCGAGACAATACTTTTCAGTTCCATCTCCGGAGGCATCTCCGGATCCATCGCCGGATCCATCGCCGGATCCATCGCCGGAGTTACTCGGCGCTTTTGAGAAAACGAGTGCAACGATCAAGGTTTTTGATTTTGACGCCGATGACACGTGAGTTGCTGGAATAGATATTCTGTGCTGCTCAAGATGGGCCACAATTCATGCTACCGCTTAGGTAGGACACGCACAGTTTGAGAGAAGAGAGAGGTCTAGAGAGTCAAGTACTGTGTAGTATAGTAGTCTAGTAATACCAGGGCTATTTCAAAAAGAAAGGAAAGGCGAAGACACTCGTGTTAGAATCGTACAGGCATGAAGAAAGAACTAAATGATGGTACAGGTACAGCGACGAAAACAAACGTTCTCCCTCGAACCCTACCGGCTATATCAAGAGCACGTCCTTCGACAACACGTAGATAGATCCGCTACCGAGTACATGCCTCAAGATAGATACCACTGGATCCGAGGGGTCAAGGACATGCAGGCCTTTGTCGTTGGACTTGCCACCAAATCGAATGCCGGGGGTCGAGAAGTTGACGTGTCTTCCGGTGCCAACGTTTGTATTGTTCCTTCTCTCGCTATTAGGCACCATGATCTTGCGTAGAACCTTGCCTTTACGCAAGCAGACCTCGGCAATAAAGTCGCTTCCGTCGCCGGTGGATGGCCCTTGGCC
Source organism: Thozetella sp. PMI_491 (assembly GCA_021432635.1). NCBI lineage: Eukaryota > Fungi > Ascomycota > Sordariomycetes > Chaetosphaeriales > Chaetosphaeriaceae > Thozetella > Thozetella sp. PMI_491. The sequence goes on from MU270040.1 coordinate 565,930, forward strand.
GGACGCGGCGGTGAAGCCCACGACTGTCTGGGTGCCCAGGTCGACAGTGATGGTCCCCTTGGCGCCCTGGGAGTCGTTCTCGACGTCCACGTATAGATAGGCGCCACCCTCGTCCATCTCGAGGCCGTGGGGGCCGCAGTAGGGCCTGATGTCGATGGAGGCGATGAAGCTGCCCTGCGTGGCCGAGTTCGGTGACGCATCAAAGACAGAGAGGTGTGTCGAGTATTCAACCGGCGACGCTGCGTGGCCCTGGAGACACCGCTGACTGACGTAGATGACTTCCCGATACGGGTCGTACGCCATCTCCTGGGGCTCGGCGAGGAGATCTTCCAGCATGAAGAGACGATAGTGGGCTGCGATCTGGGAGAAGCTGCTAGATTGCGGTGTCGACGACGACGACGAGGCAGAAGAAGTGGAAGACATCCTGCCTTTGGGGGGAGGGTCGTCAAAGATGTGGAGGGGGTCGAGCGCCGGGCTACGGTGTCTCGTGTTAGGAGAGGAAGGGGGGGCAGCAGATGTCACTGATGAGTGTTAGGAGGCGATGCAGGGGAGGGAAGGAGGAGGGTATGTTATCTACTCTTGGTGTCTTCCTGGTCTTCCTCCATCTTGACGCCGACATTTGTCTTGTGCTTTATATCCATGCTGAGGCATCCGATGGCACGAGGCTATCTCGACCAACTCGTGTGATGGATGTATGGCGGGCTGGTCCGTCGAGCCCGCGTGCTGGGTCGGCTGCTAGTCCTTCTTGGCTGAGCAAACGCGACGTCGTTGGTGGTGAGCTTCGTATCCCCCACACCGATGAGCTAGTTAGAGTGATCTTTCTCGATTCACTTCTCCAAGGACCCTTGCATGTGTAATCTAACGTGGCCAGGGAGGGCGGAATCACGTCTTCGTATAAGGTCAATCGTAACAAGTATCCAAGTCCCGTGTGAGTTTCATCCCAGGAGAGGGCGTGCCTTACTAGATATCAGCTCTGCGGAACGGGCTGCATAGGTGTGGGGGGGTGGTATTGTAGCCCTAAGTAGCGAGGGACATGAAGGATGTACCGAAAAGGGGAAGGAGGGGGTGTGGTAGCCCTGGAGGCATGGACGTAGGCAGGGATGGTGTGGGAGTGGTCACCACGCCAGCTCCGCCATAGTGCCATAATGACTCCCGGATCCAAAGACTTGGCTCGGGGTCCACTCCTCGCGGCTCCCTTGGGACTGACTGGAGCCCCGGGCGTTCTGACTGCTAGGCTGTGGATAGAGTGGCCAACAGCATGCAGGTACTGTACGACGGATAGGCTATCCTCTCACAAGAGCAGTTTTGGACCAGTCGGTACTAGTGGAGACGTGTGATTCGGTAAGGCCGTGCAGCTCAGCCCTCGAAGTTAAGTGTCGTCGTAACGGCGAGCCAATCAGCGTGCGCCTAGTGCTGATGAACTTCGCCCTCGGGGAAGAAAACTTCATCCTCCCTCCCCTCCCGAAGCTGCTGTGGGTGGCCAGCAAACCGGAGGGGGGGGAGATGACATCACGCCGGGGAATTCTCCTCTTGAACCACGCGATCTAAAGCCTCACCGATGCCCCGATTTGCAACACGATAGAGTAGCATGTGGATAGCCGCGCACCTTGGCTCAGGAACACAGCACCCGGGCGGCGGCGATGAGGATTCCCGGCAATCCAGTAGATGCAATGCGATCAGAGATTGCTTTCGATGCTCAATGCTATGGGCAAGGCTGGCTAAATTGCGGAACCCCGTCGGGGAACACTCCGTCGGGGAACACTCTGCCAAACATGATGGATGTGAATCCTCCCGCCGAGGCAGACCGGGTGATAGAACTTCGGAATCTGCCATGCCTGTGCCATTCGACGCCATTCGACGCCGTCCGAAACGTGCATGCTTGCGAGCCGAGGGGGCCGTTACGGGTGGCCCCTTACGAAATAGGGCTCACAATAGGGCTCGTCTTGATAAGCGGGTATAAAAATGGACGGCGAGGTGAAAGGCCTTGCGGGGCGACTTCCATGCACAATGGCGCTGGCCACGAGGCGATAAGCTTCCACGGGTACGCAGAAGGCTACCCCTGCTGAGGTAGTAGGGCTATAACTTTTGACTGCTGAGGTAAGACAAGGTGGCCGTAGCCGGGGGTAGGGGAGCAGACGGAGCTGAGCAGTTGGGTCTTATTCCCAAGGCCACGCCAAAGACTCGCCAGTGGGGTATGAGTAATCCTTGACAGGCGTCTATCGCGCTAGCGCGCTTCCCTTTCACATCCCGGAGGGAGGCTGAAAGAAGGCCGTCCAGGGGATCTGCAGGGTGTCGGCACTCGCAGTATGTATTTGATTGTCCCAAAGCGACTTAACTAGAGGTTAGCGCTAATGCTTCCGCAGTCCGGGGGAGGCTGGTGCGTCTGCATACCCAATCTCCCGTCAAGCCAGGGTCGATCAAGGCATCCATGCTCTCTAGCGAAGACGGAGGCTCAGCTGAGTCCGAGGGCGGCGGGTCCAGCTCCCAGCCGGAGGCAGCCGCAAGCGAAGCTGCCAGTGGTTCTGGTAAGGCTGAGGGGTACGACTGCCCCTTCCAGTAGTCACTTGTTGTGGCTGGTGCTGTTGACTGTGGCGCCAGGGGCATCCTTTCGCCCTCCGGCGCGAACGGGGGATCGCTCGATCCTAGATGTAATGATCGTCAGACCTACTCTCAGCCGCGAGGGCTCTAAGAAGAGGATAAAGCACAAAACAGGAAGGAGGGTCTCACTGCTCGTAGCCGCGAAGTCAAGCTGGAATGGCGCTGGACAATTCACGTCCAGCCGCGCGGCTGCACTATCCACAGACTCCGGGCTGCTCTCGAACGCGGCCCCCGTCGACATGGTCAGCATCCGCGATAGGATTTTGAAGGCACGGTTCGCCTCGGAGGACTCGTGCCGCATTGTCTGCCAGATCGACCGCGATGTACGTAAAATCTCCAAAAGTTGCTCCTTCGGAATGACCGCCTCGGTCTTGTTGAGGGTGCTGAACGCTCTGACTGCACTGGCCGACGCATCCGGGCTCTTCTCTGCCGCGTAGATGTACGACAGCTCAAGACAGAGTATCATGTCTGCCAGCAGAAAGTCATGAACACTCAGACTAGAGAGAAACCACCTCTCCTTGGCCAGCCGACCACCCGGCTGGATCTCACAGTGGATGTCGTACTGGTGCCGCAAGGTCTTTGTTGCTGCATCGAGGCAGGTCAGGCGAGAATGCGCAACCTGCGTTGTCATGTGAGCAATACCCAAATACTTCCGATGCAGTATGGACCGCGACTTCTGGTACAGCAGCTCGATCCAGTAGCGCTGCATAATGAGGTTAATGGGGTCGATCAGCGACTGGCTGAAGGGCCGGTACCGTAGGCTAGACGGCAGGCTGTCGTGGACCTCCTCCAGTGTCTTGTCTAGCTGCATGATTTCGCTATACTTGACTGGCGAACGCGATGTTATCGCTGTAACGATGTCTCCAAAGACATTGAGGATCCGGTTCTTTACGATGGTGTATAAAGTCAAGGTTCGCTCACTCTCCGGGCGGGAAGGTGGAAGCTCCTTGGTGTCCTCGTCAAAATCTTCATCGAGCAAGTTCCTCGGTGGCTCGGTGTCATAGAAGCGAGAGTGGATATTTCCGGGCAGTCCGAACTGGAAAGAAACCAAGAGGTCGACGCCGACGAGGACGGTCCATATCCTGCGGCGCATTTCCCCTTCGAACGGTGGCATCTCGGGGTAGTGCCTCGGATCACGATGAAAGCCCATATGCATTGCTAACCGGAGCACAATGGAGAGCAAAACCGAGGTCCCAAGCATCGCATCGGTTTCGCGGAGATACTCAGTGCCAAAGTACAGGATCAGAGTTTCTACCTTGTACTCCCCAGGTTTGGTGTAGTCATCCAGGGCGAGACATTGGGCACCACGAACTCGATATGCATCAAAGACCTCAAGAGGCGGGCCAAGATTTCCAGGGATCTCCTCATCGCCTCTCATACAGAAGAGAGAGGTGTGACAGATCATCACAAACAAGAGCCCCAGCCAGGTGAAGGTAGTTTGGCTCGGGTCCTCCCAGAACCGGTTGTAGTTCTGGAGGAAGGTTTTGACATGGAAGATGATCCACGCCGGCTCGCCTGCCTGGAAGAAACGGGCCACGATTCTGTCCATGGCAGGTCGAGGAGGGAGATGCGCCAACATCTCCGGGATTGTCGCTTGCGGGAATGCTCCTAACAACAGCACAGGGCCCCGCTTCGTGACAGCCGGGTCGATGACGGGATCATGGTCAACCGTCTTGAGATTATTAGTTAATTCGGTGATCTAGACCATACGACAAGGTCAGCTCCGTATCCCCATGTAACCGCAAGATCACTTGTTCGAGGACATACGTCATCTAGGATAGCCTCCCAGTTCGCCGAGTCAACATATCGGAGGTCGTCCACGATGTGACCAGCCGTCTCGTTGAGCACCTTGCACACAATTTGCCTATCTTCATCCTCGGAATGGCCGCCATCGGGTGGCTGTGGGCCAGAAGGCGGGCCGGGCTCGGCGCCGTCTCGGCGTTGGGACTTTAGAACCTGAACAAGATGCTCCAGGTGCCGGATCCTGGCCTGCATCGAGGGCTCACTCAGGGTACCCTTAGTCCGCGGGAAAGTACCCAAAGACAATGGTGATTCAGCTCCCGGGCCGGGGGCGCCGCCACGAGGGGTGACATATGGGATGTAGTGGCATGTCGACGTGATGCTACGCTTCTCGCATTGGTCACACGGCGATTGGCGATTACACTTTAGTCTAGGCGTCCCAATTAGTGGTAGGAACATGTGGAGCTTGGAAACGGCCTCGGAAAAAGCAGAGCAGACTCTGACGCCCCCAGCCGGAAGGCATTGACTCTGCCACGATGTTGGTGACACACCGAGGAGACCGTGATTCTCGCCGAGAAACGTCGCCAGGCGGCACGCAATCGCGGCAGCCGGGAGGGAGGGGGGACAGCGGGCAGTAGCGCTTACTTCTTTTCCCTGCAGGTCGTGCAAGAGAATCGAATTCGGTTCCTCTTCTTTTGCTCCGGGGTTGCCAATTCCGGGCCAGAGAACCCTATGGCCGATTCCTCCGGGCCAAGGTCCATGACTGCGTGGCTCAGGCGCAACGTCGGCAAGCCACCATGCGAAACAGAGCGGCAATCCTTCGGCAGCCAACGGAATGCAGGAAATCGAGCAGACAGGCGGGAATCTGCGTGCCGGATATGGCTACTTTGTCCAGGTTCCTTCGTCGTCGGTGCCAATACCTACCTCTCGCTCAGCTAAGCGGGATGTCCCACGATTTGTAACGGAGCCATGACCATGCTTACTCATCGCTCTTTCCTTTCCTGACATCGCTTGGTGAATATTTTATACTGCTGCCTACGCTTGTCCACCGTTGTGGCGGACGCGATCAATCGCGCCACATGGCCTCGAAGTTGGATCGAGCCATCTAAATGGAGCAATTGCGAAGTTGATGCCGTTCTCAAGTCTCACGTATCGTATACCACTCTGAAGCCTCGCCTGAAGACTCACGGCGTGACGCCATCCGGACATCGGCGCAGGCAGCGGGTATCTTGGCGGGGCGGGGCGGTGGGCCTCGACCAGCGTTCCGTTTTTCCCTCCTCGTACAAGCTCCTCATGAGGAGAGGCCTCTTGGGAATAGCATTCTGAGGCAACCAAGAGTCCTCAGACTTTAGAGCCACAGCCAAGGGCAGCGAATGAGGCTAAGAGTGAGGCTGATACTGAAGCTGGTAAATAGTGGCTTGATCCTTCCCAGGGATCTGGTAGTGGGGTAACCCTAACCCCCCGCTGGTTTCATTAATCCAAAGACCCCGCGACAAAGCGACAAAGAGGCCCCCACCCAAAATGACATCAGGCCTCGGGGTCAAGCTACCTGCCTAGACGCGTAACTCACACGCGGCTTCGCATCTTGGGGTGCAACTCGCTCCCGTCATACTGACGACCTATTTGAGACTTTGGACGATACCCGGCCACTTTCCTTAGCCTCTCGATACTCTTCAGCCGCACTCCATCGCTCCCCTCAGCTGTCGCCGCTTGGCAGCAACATGCCACCATCGCCAAGTGACCCCGGCCATGGCATCGCGCATGCACAGGCAGTGGTCGCTTCATGGCGGCCCGTGATGTATCTGAGGCGGGCTCTAAGGTCGGCAGCATATCCACTCCAGGGAATATGGTACTTTCTACAGCACCCTGAGTTCTACCCGCTCTTCTCAGGGCGCCTACTGCCACTATCCATCATCTCTTGCCTTGTATACTTCATCCTCTTCACCTTTGCGTTCCTCCCTCAGTTTGCCTTCCTCGCTATCTTCCATGGCTGGGGGGCCTGGGTTAACGCCGTCGTCCTGGTACTCGGCGAAGGTCTTGTGATCATCCAGGGCTTATTTGAGGGCTTCTTTGTGGACGAGTGTCGTGTGGACGTGTTCGACGTAAGGCCCAGCTCCCTTGCTCCCTCCATGTCGCCCCAGAGACCCTGTGCAGCTAATAGGATACTCAATTAGGCCACATTGATCAATGAAGGCTTTGTCGACCTCATCGCTCCTCAGCGAATCCTGTTCCCGGAGGCGCCCAACTCTGTCAAGATGCTCGGGAAACCCACCAGCCGAGCCGAGTACCAGCCGTGGAGCTTGGTCCAGATTGCGGAGCTCATCGTCTACCTCCCTCTCAACTTGATACCGTACATTGGGACGCCTGCCTTCATCATCATCACTGGCGCCAGGCTGGGGAAGCTGTCCCACCACCGGTGGTTCAAGCTCCGTGGCCTAGATAGGAAAGAGACTAAGAAGGAGCTGCGAGAGAGGGCATGGGAATACACCTGGTTCGGGACCGTTGCCATGATCCTTGAGCTCATCCCGATCTTGAGCTTTTTCTTTCTGCTCACTACTTCGGCTGGAGCAGCACTCTGGGTTGTACGGATGGAAACAGAGGCCAGGCAGCGCCTAGCAGAGAACCAGGCCCCGCCACAGCAACCCCTGGCGTCGGATCCGCCTCCTGCATACCACGATGATCCAGTCTAAGGTACGAGGTGCCAGGATAACCTGCCGCTATGGCAAGAACACCATCAAATTCACAATATTTCTTATCTTACGCTCCTGTCTCTGTTCCTCCTGCGTACCTTATTTGTGACAATATAAGTGGATCAATCGCAGCCCCTTTGCACCTCCCAATAGAAACAAACGGCTGAATCAAGAGCCTAAGCTGCCTGGGTGCCTACCTTACCTTTCAAGTCGGTAGGTAACTTAATAGGTAGGTACATCATGGCACGCAGTTGCGGCTGTAGGTAGGGGCCATCGGCAGCCACGAAGTAACTGGCCAGCAGCTCATCGACAAGAGCAATCTCTCTGGTCAGTAGCCAGCCCAGGAAAGAACAAGTCATCCATGAGAGGAAGCACAGACGCTCCACATCATCTGTGAAGTTTCAGGCAAGCCTGCCCGAGGAAGTCACGCTATTGTTGTGCGCAGGGAAGCTACTGGGCTCCTCAAGACAGGAAGGAGGCTTTCGAGGGCCTTGGTAGCCAAAACGGAATGCCGCTCAGACTGACAGATCGCATGCCTTGGAATCATCAAGTCTAGTCGACATACATGTGGCCAGACTTGCGAGTCGATAACATACGCAGAGTAGGCTGCATGGCGCGTGTCTATCCTCGACCTCTGAGTCCAACTTCAAGACCAATGTTGGCGGACCGCTTTGCCTGAACGTCTTCCCGCTTTCCCAATATATAATATTTAGCGTGAGGTTCCTTCTCCTCAACAATCGAGTGTCGGAGGCAAGCGTGTGTGGGCCCAGCTCTCTGCACTGCGCTGCATCTCCGCTGCCTAGTCCTGTCCCGGGCTCGAAGCCGCTCTTTCCTCGACGGGAAGACCGCCATGAGGTGATGGCAGGATGGGAATATTCCACATCCTTTTGGATGTCACTTTCCTCGGACGATTTTTGGTAGTTCCTAAAAGGTAGAAGTCTGGCCTCCCGTCCTCCCAGGATTTCTTTTCTGCTTCATCCCATTCCACGTCACCTCGTCTCTTTCTCATCAACTCTCGTCCATCTCCGCCAGATCTCCCACGTCACTCGTTACCTTGTATCTTCTCTCCCGGGAGATTCTGTTAATTTTTCGTCATCTAATCACTTCTGATCAACCTCGTCGTGGGCTGACCGCAGTTGTCATCCACTTGGCACCAAGCCGACGCCGAGATGCGTGCCCTCACCTCGGCCGGTGTCCTCGCGGGCATCGCCTGGCTGACGTCTGGAGCCGTGGTTCCTAGAGAGTGAGTTTCATCACAGCAGCTCTCCGCTTCAGCCATTCCGCCGCATTTCAGCTTGGGTTAACTGTCGACTAACTTCTCCAGTCCAAATGATTCTACTTGTTCGGCCAACCCGGCGACCATCTTCATCACTGTCACTAAGCCCAACACGGCTGCCCCTTCCATCATCTACGAGACGGTTCTCAGCACCGTTTCTGTAGCCGCTACGACAGTCACTGTCGCACCTGGCGGTCGTGGCTCTCCGAATGATCCCTCTTCGTCCTGCACTTCGCCCCTCAGTGTTTCTGGTCAATCTCCAAGCATCGTTCCCGATCCGGAAGCACCTCACGGATCTCCCCTCATCCCTGTTCCTGTTTCTACCACATACTCCGGCTCTGCCGTCTCGTCTTCCGGTCCAGGTGGATCTACTCAGGGTCCTGAGGTCGTCACTGTCACCATCGACCCAGTTGCCCCTTCGCCCGGCTTCCCAGGGTCCGGAGAGAGCTCTCCATGCGCCACAGGACCCAATCCAGATCAGGTCCATAGCACAACGACGATCTTCAGCACCAGCTATCTCACAGTCAATCCCGAAGTCACCGTCGATCAGGTCACGGTCACCAAGCCCATTGCAACAGTCACCGCCACGGAAGGACCTCGCCAGCCTGAACCAGAGGGGACAGATTCTGGTAGCCCTGACAATTTGAGCACGACATGCCCACCTGTTGTTATCACCGTCCCTCCCGGCTCTGGAAACCCTCTCCAGTCTGCCGTAACAATCACCATCAATCCAACCAATGGACAGTCTCTGACTACGATAGCACCAATCCCAACCTCCGCACCCGGTTCAGGTGCCGGGCCCAACGCACCATGTGATCCATCGTCCGCGCCCGGCACTGGTGGTCAAGCTACATCGACACCCATCCAAGGCCCTTCCGCTGGAGCAGGTGGCATCTCTGCACCCAGCCCTGGAGGTGATATGCCCAATCCCGCATCGGCTGGTGGTCAATGCCAACCGGTCCTTATCACATACACTCTTCCTCCGAGCCCAGGAGAGACTTCCTGCAGCACCGGCGTTGCCATTGTCACCCCATCCCCCCCATGCTCTCCTAACCCAGGAGCGGCCCAGCCGACAATCTCTGCTGGAGCACCTAGCAACTCAGGCCAGCCCTCCTTAGTCACAGTTGTCATCCCAACAGTACCTAGTTCGCCATCTGCTTCGGCAGGACCATACGGCCCCGGTCCGTTTGGCGTCTCTAGGTCTGCTTCCTCATCCGTGGAGCTAATCACATTTACAGTCCCTGCAGGACCAGATGGCTCTCCCGGTTCTACAGGTGTCATCACCATCGCATCGGATGTATCACCCACGGGATCCCCAGGACAGGCCTCTGACGGCACCGTCCAAGCCAGTTCTTCATGGCCACTCCCGGACTCGGGATCGGACAGCACCCGGCCCCTCACCATCCTTCAGCCCACCACTGTCACCGTCCAGCCGGACTTCACAAGTATGCCTGTGCCGGAGTCTTCAGGTAATGGTGGCACCTACCCTGCTGGATCGAACCCTTCGAATGGGCAGGTTGGCACGGGATCTGTGGTTCAAGTCACCTACACAGTCCCAAGAGCGTCCGGTTCTGGCTCATCCACTTACACTGTCACGTATACTGAAGAGGCCACTCCTCCTGTCACCGTCACAGTTCCAGCGGGCGAGGTTACAGTCACGCTCGCAGTCCCTTCCTCCGGGGGTGCCAGCCCGTATGAGGCAACTTCAGGATCCTCCGATATTCCAGCCAGTCCTTTTGCATCGGGTTCTGCACCAACGAACAACGGTCCAGCCCAGTCGGACTCCAACCCCGAAGTCGTCACAATCACCTATACCCCAGGATCTGAGCCTCTCCCTAGCAGTGGCTCGTCACCCTCTCCTGGTCTTGGACAAGGCGGGTCTAGTGGTTCTTCCACCAGCTTCAACCCAAGCCTTCCCGATACCACCTCTGGAGCTCCTGGATACAACAGCGCTCAACCTCAATCCCCTTCTGTCGTCAACCCGGCCAGTGGAACATCGCGTTCCAGTGGTCCTAGACCAGAAGTCGTCACTGTTACCCCCGTCGGAGCGACTTCGCCAATCGTCGTGACATTCACTCCAGGAGAATCTGTCACTTTCGCCCCTTCGCCCACTGGCCCAACCATTGTCCCTATCCCTGGTCCCGTTGAGTCTGGATCCATCACAGCCTACGGCCCCAGTACATCGCCAGGCCCCAACTCTAGTCCCACCAACCCTCCGGCTTCTGGACCTTCAATTGTTATTGTCACCGTCGCCCCTGGGTTGTCGTCCAACGCACAGGATTCTAGCACAGCACAAGCAGGGCAACAGCCCACACCTGTCACAGCGGGCGGGTCTCCATCGCCAACTATCATCATCGTGACCACGCTGTTTCCCGACAACAATCCCAACCCTACTTCATCTCCTCATGTGTCCTTCGTTTCGCCTGTTACCATCACCTACACGGTTCCTGACCAGTATGGACATAGTTCAGTGCTTATGACGCTGACAACAAATGTGCCCGTGCCTTCCCCAACCCACCCCAGCGGTTCCGTGGTAATATTGACACTCCAAGCACCCACGAGCACAGGGCCTTCGGAAATCACCATCTGGCCTTCCTCTACAACAGCGTGTTCCACCAGCGACCTTCAAGGTGCCGGTTCCCCGAGTGGCGCACCCGGAGGTTCGCCAACGGGAGGATTCCAGCCTTCCGGAGCTCAGGGAAGTTCTATCACCTGCACTACCTTACAGACCAGTTACACATCTCCTCAGGCTGGATCCAACCCTTCAGGGGTTTCGGGGACTTCCTTACCCACACCCAACGAGTCCGAAGGGCCTGGCCATTCTACGTCGTGTAGCGAAGACTCGAATCATGGAACCACAGTCACCAGCGCTTCGTCAACCACATCGGCGGATGACATGCCTCTCCCCCAGACTGAAATCCCTCTGAGCAGAGGTGCGTCGACGGATACGCAGGGTCCGAACCCGAACCCCGACCAGACCACTGCAGATCAGCCACAAGACACGGAGACTGATTCACCGTCTCTGTGGCCATCCCCAACCCCGTCATCAGGCCTATCTAGCTCCCAACTTGGCATGTACACATTCTCTGGCGGGCAATACGCGACAGGAGCCCATCAGCATGGAACAGACGTGCCGGCTCTCTCATCGGTCACTTCCAACGGGTCACCCCTCCCCACAACAGCTGCTCCGACCGAAATTTCTTCGAGCTCGCTTCCCCTGGGCACCACTTCAGCAGGGCTAGCTGACTCGAGCGTTGCACCAGTATTTGGGTCAAGAACAGAAACAGGGAACACCATTAGCCTCAACTCTACCATCTTGAGTACCCCGAAATCCTCCCCTGTTTCAACTGAGAGCCCCCTTGCCACTACTCCACCATCTACGGAAGCTCCTAGCACGCTCCTGTCTGCTGGGGCTCCAGTCACTGCGCCCTCGACAGCGACCTCTAGCAACGCTACAGCAACTTCATCTCCCTCGACGGCAAACACCACACTAGTGGAGAGCTCTACAAGCCTACCCGAATCTTCGAATTCCACCGCCATCGCAACGTCGGCCAACACCCCCGCTGTGACTAGCAACTCGGGGGCCACCGGCGCAACATCCACAGAGCAGTCGTCCATCACTGGCATTGCCAGCACTTTCGGCTCGGTTCCCACGGATGTGAATGCTACTACATCATTTACTGGGCCGTTTAACTCGTCTATTCCAACTCCCTTGTCTTCGACCGCGTTCAATTCGACTGCCGAGATCACGGAGCCCACCTCCACCTCGGGAACTTCACCATCAGCGCGGGCCATACACTGCGGCAACGTCGCTGACCGTGGAGGATTTGTTCTCCAATTTGACGACCTCCCACCCCTCCAGGTTTCCGATCATGCCGACCCCAGCTCTGTCCGCCCAATGCCTGTACCCGAACCATATCGCCGCTTTAGCTTTTCCTCTGGGTTCAAAGTCGAGCCGCCGCCTACCTCTCGATTCCACCCCTCCTCCGGCAAGCTCATGCTCCTTCATAACTCGTCGAACAGTGACCCAGCCCAGATCGGCGTCGGTCCACTAGATGCCAACCCTTGCTTCCGTTTCGATTTCGTAGGTGCCAGCCTTGGGTGCAACTCCACTGACCTAGCATGTGTCTTCAACATTACTGCCCTTCGTCGGGATGGGACTGGAGCTGTTGCCCAGAACAGCAAGATCCTCGAGGTTCCAGCCTGCACGAAGAAGACCGGCTGCACGCTCGAGCCCCGAGCCATCGATCCCACCGAAGGCTTTTCCAACTTGGTTGGTGTGAACATCACACTCACAGTCGGGGGACATCAGCAGGCGTGGTGGGTTGATGATATCAAAATTGCCTGGTCCGACAATAGCTGCAGTGCCGGAAGCTGCCGCTCCGAGGTGCCCAACAACATCATGGCTCCAGCCAGTCGCTTTTCACAGGCGGTGCACCAGGCCAGAGGTCTCCTACGCTGGGCAGTTCGTGGAGTGCAAGATGAGTGATCAAGGTGAAAGGGTTTCTGCATCTCCATGTTGCAACCCATTGCCCGCGTCAATACAGGGGCACAGTTTTGTTTCATTTATCTTACAGAGGGGACAGCCATGTGGACGGGACGCGTATGTCACCTGTGCTCTGTTGCTCTACCACCACGGGAATGCTGCTCAATTTCGCCGATGGGAGTTGGACGTCACATAAGGGGGCGAGGTTATAGCCTTGATCTTCCTGGCTTAATCATGTATTCGGAGTTCCGTGACGGCCGAAGTGTCGCGAGGATCTTTTGGGCGAGCCACCTAATACGAGAGGGATCTTATTGCGGAAACCTCTGTACATGTGCTACTTAGAACCCGGGGTAGAAATGCAATTACAATATCATCTACAATGCTCCTAATTTTGGTAGCCTGTTCGCCATTCTACCTAGCTCGCCCCGCATCATTCCGGCGTGCCTCTCGGTGCAGGTTCTCTTCGAGGCCGCAGCACTTGAACAATGAGGACTATGCAGCCAATAGAATACACGGCGCAGGTCTGCTGCCGGTAGCTTGCTTTGGCCGCGCTTAGAGACAGGGGAAACGCAAAAGTATTCACCCCACAGCCGGGCGAGTTGGAAGCTCACAGCCATGGAGCTCTCAAATGAGTCTGCGGTACAGACACCAAGGGTTCAAGTTGACCCGGGGTCGTGTGCCGAAGGAGACAGAGCGAGATCGGAAAAAGTACGAACTAATGCTCATTCAGTTCATTATTAATATATGTCCAGCCGAAGTCCAAAGAGATCCAGAGGACCGGATGGAGCCCGGAAATAACCTCAGAACAGACTAGGCTTCATCTCAGCGGCTCCTAGCGTGGAGGCAAGCGGCTCATGAGCGGTTGCGACCTACGAAGATAGCCAGGACTCTGGCGATGCATCAGAGCGAGGTAAGCACAGAGAATCATTATGACGATAGCCCCACCCTTTGAGGCTCTAATCTTTCCCCGGGTTTGGCTTCTGCAGGGCCAAAGTCACGGCATGGTCTCGCAAGTGGGCGACCTCCTCCTCGCCTCTCCACTCGGAGAACGGCGTGGGGCGGACCGGTGTGGGCCGGTGCGCTAAGCCCGGAGAGTCCAGTGGGCCGGTTGCGGATGCCGGAGAGGGGGCTGCAAATAAAACTGTCACCGCCCCAGTTACTCTGCAGCCTTCATCTGGGGAAGGTCTTGGCTTAGAACCAGGCCGGGGCAGCACTGGCTTTCTTAGTTGCCCCAGATAAGGTGCAGTCTCGAGACTTGGGCAAACTCTCCTGGATACAGCTCCGGTTAATGTCTTCACCTTGCTCGGCCGCACAATTTGCAACCCACCCCAGGCTGGCACAGTCTAGGGTAGAATCGACGGCCGGTGTAGGAGCAGCTGAGTATACACCATGGCTGCCACATCGTCCAGCACGAGTTTGGATGAACCAATCGAGGTAGAGAAGGCGGCACAAGAAGCTTTAGAAGAGCCCAATGGCAATGAAGTCGGTCTTGAGAATGAGGATCCAACGCTCAAAAAGCGTGAGGAAGAAGGCTTCATGAACGCGGCAGCCGTGGTCAGTGACACCATTGACGATGCTGAATCCCTGGCGCCGGAGCCCGCGGCGGAGCCTCAGGGCATTCTGTCAGGGGCTATCGGCAGAGTAGTCAGTCGGACCAGTGCTAAGTCATGGAACCCTGGGCCGCCTCCTGACGGCGGCTGGCAGGCATGGGCTCAAGGTAATCAGCTCTCGCGCGTGTTTGCGCAACAGGAACTCTCTTGAACCTCTGTACGCTGACTCCTGGCAGCCTTCTATGGCCATCTCGTGATAATGAACACATGGGGGTATATCAACTCGTTCGGCGTCTTCCAAACCTACTACGCCACCACCCTGAACCATCCCCCTTCAGACATCTCGTGGATCGGCTCGATCCAGATCTTCCTGATTTACTTCGTCGGCGCCATCACGGGCCGTCTTACCGACGCAGGATATCTCCACCACTTGATCTTCCTGGGCACTGTGTTCCAGATCGTCGGCCTCTTCACCACGTCGGTGGCGACCGAGTACTGGCAGCTGTTCTTATCTCAGGGTATCTGCATGGGCCTGGGCAACGGTTTTCTTTTCTGTCCATCCTTGGCGGTGCTGTCGACCTACTTCAGCAAGCGACGCTCGTTGGCCCTCGGCTCGGCCGCAGCCGGCGGCGCCACCGGCGGATTGGTGTTCCCCAGCATCGCCAGGCAGCTTCTACCGACCTTGGGTTTCGCCTGGACGATGCGGACGATCGGGTTCATCCAGCTGGCGACTCTGGCCGTCGTCAACATTGGCATCCGGACGCGACTCCCGCCGCGGAAGACAGGGCCGTTCTTGGAGCTGTCGGCATTCAAGGAGCTGGAATACACGTTTTATGCGTGCGGGAGCTTTTTTGTAAGTGTACCGTCTTGGACGACTACATATTTCTGCATCACAACTGACCTAACTTCCTTCCCTTCAGAGTTGCTGGAGCGTCTATATCGCGTTTTATTACCTGGCATCCTTCAGCCGGGACGTGATCGGCATGTCATACACCGACAGCCTGAACCTCTTGCTCGTGCTCAACGGTGGAGGCGCCATCGGGCGGCTGGTGCCGAACCACATCGCAGACAAGGTCGGCCCCATCAACGTGTTTGTGCCAACCGCCGCCATCGCCGGCATCTGCCTCTTCTGCTGGATGGCGGTGTCCAATGTGGCCGGGCTGTATGTGTGGGCCGTCTTCTACGGCATCGCGGCCGGTGGCATCCAGAGCCTATTCCCGGCGGGCCTAAGCAGCCTAACTACGGACCTGCGGAAGGCCGGGGTGAGGCTGGGCATGGTATTTACCCTCACTAGCTTTGCAACGCTGACCGGGCCGCCCCTTGCGGGTGCTCTTATCACCGCAGCGGATGGCAAGTACTATGGCGCACAAGCGTTTGCGGGTGCCGCACTAATCATCGGATCGGGATTCATGGTGGCGGCGAGGGTGGTGAGGAGTAGGAAGGTAAAAGGCAGCGGATCCATTCTGCGGGTGAAGGTCTGAAGCCGGGAGGCGTGCCGCACATCTAGCCAAAGCCGGTGGGATGATGCCATGTGCATTAGATAAAAGCGAGGTACATACATATATGGACTTAATAATGTGCATAAAGCTACCATGGAAGTCCATAGCGCAAAAATTGTGTTGCAGCCCCAAGATGGAAGATCACGCCCCAACTCCGACCATGCCATATGATCCTGGCCTCGGTGGCCTACCCATTCAGCAGGTTCAGGCTTTGCTCCCTGCCCTGTCTCTCTTTTTTTCCGTTGGAGCCCCAGCGTCAACCCAGAGCCTCGTCATGGACTAGCCTTCGCCTTTCCTTTCCGGTCCCCCGCCAAGCCAAAGAACTCTCGAATGTTCCACCTCCTCTTATCAGAATCCGACCCAGATGTCGGCGAGGTGGGTGAGAAGATGCCCGGGCGCCGCGCTGGGAAGTGGACGACCTCAGTTGGTCTCCCTAAAAAGGACCATGTTAGCACGCTTCGTCCAGTACAGGATCACGAAGGCCGCAGCATGGGCCCCGCCACGGGTGAGATGCCAAGGTTGTGCGTACTGATGTTTCCGGCTCCGCCAATCCCATAGCCCCTCAATTGCCTGTCCCGAACCACAGTCTCACGCTCCTCCTCCTCCGTCTCCGAATCGGTCGCGCCGCCGGACCCCACCCCGTCCAAGCTGCGCCGCCTCCGCGGCCGCCTTGGCGAGATAGTGCTTCCCACTGCGGACTCGTACCCCGGCCCGGCGGTGTTCTTCAGGTCCATAGTCGACACGCTCCGTACCACGACCAGCTTGCCCTGGACCCGCACCGTGTGCCGCTTCCGCTTCGCCGGGAGCAGGCGGCTCGTGTCTGGGTCGAGCTCGCGCAGCTCGACGTCGGCATCTGATGCACGCCGCGACGGGCTCTGGTTGGGCAGGATGGCCCCGATCTCTTCGGCCAGCTCGTCCAGGATGGGGGGTAGCGGGGGAGGTGGCGTGTATGGGTGGGAGCGCATCTCGGCGGTCTCGTGGGCCGCCAGGGTAGCGGTCTGCTGCTCCTGGGTCCCGGCTCAGGGCTCGACTGTCCGGGGCGAAAACCCTCGAGGGTTCCCCTGTCGCGCTGTCGGCAGTCGGGGAGCGAGGGTGGACCCAAAAAAGGTGAAGGAGGGAGGTGGCCGGTGGACGGCGAGGGAATTACAAACAAACAGGACGCGATTTGCGATCTATTCTGCCATTGAGGT
This sequence comes from Thozetella sp. PMI_491, assembly GCA_021432635.1. Classification (NCBI taxonomy): domain Eukaryota; kingdom Fungi; phylum Ascomycota; class Sordariomycetes; order Chaetosphaeriales; family Chaetosphaeriaceae; genus Thozetella; species Thozetella sp. PMI_491. The sequence continues at coordinate 582,959 of MU270040.1, forward strand.
CGACCGGGTACGCGGCGGTAGCTGCTCTCGAGACCTGTCAGAAGGCAGGAGACAAGGGGGGGCGACCCGGAGCGGCGGTTGATAAACGTATGCAAGATCTCAGGCGAGGGGGAAGGCGGTGTCGTTGCTTTTAACGTTTCAATCATCGTCAGCCGTAGTGGCGTCGGCCCTGTCAATCTCATTTAAACCGCATGCAGGGCATCTCAGAACAGCACTGCATCCCGCGTCGGGGGGTGCTGTATGGGGTTTAGATCAAGACGTCGTTGGCGCACCCCTGCACGAGCGTCTGATGCCAAGGCGACGCCCGCCCCAATATGACCGGCGTCCAAGCTCTTTCTGTCCTGTTTGTGAGATGAGAGGTGAGAGATGAGAGATGCTCTCCTCTCAGCTACCGTACAAAAATCGGGAATGTTCCCAAGCGTCTAGGCCTCATGGCAGCATTCACCTGCGCGCTCTGTGCCTGGCAAGCCTGGTTCGCGAACAGGCGGCGCTCTCCGAACCAACCTTTGCAGGGGGAAAGTGGCCGGCGCCCCACCCCCCCCTTGCAGCGGTCGTGCATCGGTGGCAGCTCTGTGGAGCAAACCGGCTGAACCGGGCGCGGCGCAGAAGCAAGGTCGACCGAGACACTGGCTCGGCCCGCGCACCGGGAGCTCGCCGGGGGTCCGGCGCTGGTGGCTGACTACCGCTCATCGAGTATGGAGGGAAACGAGCTGAAAGGGCCAGAATTCACCTATCTCTATCGCTTACATCTCATTGCTGTGCTCTCCTCTTTCCCCTTTTCCCCCTTTTCCCCCGTTTCTTCCCCCTCTGCGCCTCTACCGCTTAGGCCCTCCCTTCAAAGAGAGAACAAACATGGTCCTACCCAAGATCACGCCTGCAATATAAAGAAAAACGATGTCTGTCCATTAGATTCGCCGACCCGCCCAGTTATTTGGACTTTTAGACTGCTTAACTAAAAGGCACGTGTATTGTGTGTGGATTGTATGTCGATAGCTTATGAGGGCGAGTCAGTAGCTTGAGCTGGGCGGTGGAACTTAGCAGGTTTATCGTCAAAGCGAAGCTGAACTAGGCGCGTTTCAAGGAATTTGCCGCCTGATGATGTCACTGTTACCGTCCAGCGGCGTCACGTGGATCGGGATAGGAGAGCGGCAGCTGTTTTCCTTCCACAAAACGTCTAGCAGGTGCTCTCTCTCCTATTATAGCAGGAGCAACTCGACCCGATGGAAGTTGGCCAAAGAAGTCCCCAGCGACCCATTCCGTAGTGGTCGTAGGAGCTCGCGGGCCTGCAGCTCCCGCCATGAGCGAACCACATGCTGAACCCCTCGTCGCATCCTGCCCAACCCTGTCTACAGATCGGTCCCAGTCGCAATTCACAAACGTCAATTTTGTCGAATTCCTCAATTCCGATCCGAGGTTGAATTTCGTGCTAGACTTGAAGGGCAATGGTGTTGCATCTCATCCTGCTGGATCCTTGGCATTCTGCAATTCTGCACTACAAAGATCTACCCATATCCACTCCTATATCATCGGCGCCTTTACCCAGGGAAGGGCAGAAACACATCATGAAGAAGACAGATTCGCACAATGGGTCATCGGCCGAACCACACATAGCAGATCCAGGCCCTCCAAGGTTTTCTTCGGTGCTCTCTGGACAGTGGCGTTGCTCCCCGATAACTGGGCGGTGATCAGCGGTATCGACCTCGCTCACTGTGACTGGGACAGCTCCAGTAACCATACAGACCTTAGCAACGCTTCTCTGTCACAAGATGATGCGCTGCTAGGATCTCCACCCGGGATCTCGGCACAGTTATCGTCAGGTCCGGATACCGACGTCAAACCTTATCGGACACCAAGAAGCCTTAGGACACCGGCAGGGGAGATATGGCCACCAGCAGGACTTGGAGATTCAGCTCACGTTTCTTGGATTCGAGAATTCGATTGGGCGTCCACATCCCTGGGGCCAACTGAGAACTGGCCCCCGCTGTTGAAACAGGCCTGCGAAATGATGCTCGCCAATCCCGAGCCTGCGACCGTCTTTTGGGGACGAGACCTGATCCTAATCTACAACGAGGCCTACATCGCACTCGCAGGGAACAAGCACCCGGACATGATGGGGGGCTCGGCACGAGTGCACTGGAAAGAAGTCTGGGACCAATACGATCCACTTTTCGACCAGATGTTTCTTGACGGGAAGCCTTTCACACAGGACAAGACCCAGCTCTTCATCCACCGAAGTAGCTATCTCGAGGAAGGCTACTTTAACATGCGAGTAGTGCCTCTAATAGACGATGACGGATCGGTAGTCGGGTTTTATGAGCCGGTGTCAGAAGTCACGAAACAAACCTTGTCAGAACGGAGAATGTATATGCTGCTCAAGTTGAGCGAACGTACTTCTTCCGAGACTTCGTTGCGCGGCCTCTGGCGCCGACTGCTGGAATCTTTGGGTGACCACCCAAGCGACATACACTTTGCGGTGTTGTACCATTTGCACCCCAGCACTCGACCGGGCTCTACCCTTCGTTATGACCTTGAAGGCGCTATCGGTTCTGGCCTGGAAGCGCGAGGGTTTCCGCAGGAATTGGATATTCATGCTTCTGGAGCCGATGACATCGTAACCTCTCTTCGACGGGCTCATGAGAGCGGCGCATCAGTCCTTCTCACCACGTCCGACGGATCTCTTTCGCCGTCCATACTTCAAAAGCTCGAGGCCGCTGGCATGACCGAGGCCCCAAGAGCCTGCATTGTCTGCCCTCTCTCATCGAGTGTTGACGACAGCGTCGATGCTCTCCTAGTTCTGGGCATTAGTCCAAGAAGGTCCTACGACGAGGACTATGAACTCTTCATCAACCTGCTCATTCGGCAAGTCGAGAGCACCATTACCTCCGTCAAGATGGTCGAAAAGGAGAAGGAACAGCTCCGGCAGCAAGCATTATACGATAGCGAGCTCAAGTTCAAGAAGTTTGCTGAGAATGCCCAAGTTGGCATATTCAGTTTCGACCCTCTGGGTAACATCACGTTCTGCAACGAATCGTGGCTCGAATTGAGCGGTCACGACCGAAATGATATGTCCGCAATGTCTTGGACTCACGATGTTCATCCAGAGAACGCTGCGGAAATCAAAGGCTACTGGGACAAGCTTGTCAATCTGGAAGGCCCACAGACATTCGAAGTTCAGTACAAGAAGCCTTGGAGGCCCGCAAACCTCAATGATGAGTCGATTTCGTTGGACCGGACCTGGGTTGTGGCTTCTGCGTATGCTGAGGTTTCTGACGAGGGCGAATTGACGGCGATACTGGGCTGTGTCACAGACATATCGAGCTTCAAGTGGGTTGATCAGCTGCAGTCTCACCGGTTAAGCGAAGCGCTCGAGCTCAAGCGACAACAGGAAAACTTCCTTGATATTACTTCACACGAGATGCGCAATCCTCTGAATGCAATTCTGCATTGCGCCGCAGAGCTTATCGAAACACTTCCGGGGCTAGCAGAAACCGCGCCGACACCCGAGCGGTCAATGATCCTTCGGGGTTGCCTAGAGGCATCCCGGACGATTGTGTACTGTGGGCGGCATCAGAAACGAATCATCGATGACGTGCTAACACTGTCGAAACTGGACTCTAACTTGCTAAGCATCACGCCAGTCGAAACCCGCCCACTAGACGTGGTTGGAGAAGTGCTGAGAGTTTTCGATACTGAGATCCGGACTTCGAGCATCAAGACCAAGACAGAGCTCGCGCCATCATACACGGCGCTGCAGATAGAAACTCTTCTAGTTGACCCGCATCGCCTCTTGCAAATTCTCATTAACCTCGTCGCCAATGCTGTCAAATTCACCAAAGGAGAGTCTCTGCGAGGCTTACATGTGGTGGTTGGGGCACACGAGACAGAGCCGATCAGCTCGGAGGACGGAGTGCGCTACGTGCCCAGCGGTCGTCGTCCCGCTGACCCGACGATTCATCCGGATTGGGGGACAGGAGAGGTTGTATTTTTGCACTTCTCGGTCCAGGATACCGGGCCCGGGATGAGCCGCGAGGAAGCAGATCTCTTATTCAATCGTTTTTCACAGGCATCTCCGCGAACACATGTGCAATATGGTGGGTCTGGGCTGGGCCTTTTCATCAGTCGGGAGTTGGCAGAGCTACACGGTGGCCGCATTGGCATCTCATCGGAGCTTGGCTATGGCAGTACATTCGACTTTTATGTCAAAGGACGGAGGCCTATGAGGAGTGAGACTCCGAACGCCCCCAACAACACTCCCCCCATCATATATCTCCCGCAAAGACCAGTTCCGAAAACGCGGTTATCAGCCGAGCCCCTTACGCCAATCCTGTTTCCTTCAAAAGTCGCCCGCCGCCCGTCAAGGACCCCTTCTTGGCCGTTGGACGTCCACGTCCTCATCGTGGAGGATAACCTCATCAACCAAAAGATACTGGCCAAGCTCATCCAAAAGCAAGGCTGGGCCACCAGCGTCGCCAATCACGGCGAGGAAGCCCTCGCAGAGATCAACAAGTCGACCTGGCGCCAGAGCCCTGTGGCCGGGTGTCTCCGCGCCGAAACGAAGCTCGATATCGTGCTGGCAGACATCGAGATGCCGGTCATGGATGGTAAGGACTTCGTCCGGCATGTCAGGCGACTGCAGGACGAAGGGGTTTTGGCTAGGCATATACCTGTTATTGCGGTCACTGGCAATGCTCGCAATGAGCAGATTCGACAAGCTGAAGAGTGCGGCTTCGATGAGGTTGTCAGTAAGCCTTACCGTGAGGAGGATATCATTGCCATTGTTCTTAAGTACACGAACAGAGCCGACACATGAGGACTCATAAGGGTCAGATCTTGTAAAAACTCTTCGTACGGCGGAGGGAATAGAAATTACCATTGTTCAAGCGCGCTCGTCGTATTGATCGGAGATAATCTATCAAAGAGTTGCTTATTTAACCTCTACTAAACTTTGGTCTGAATATAGTGACTTCATCTCAATAGTCACCCGGAAGTTAAGAGCCGTAACCTTCATTTGGCAGACGCTGGCGCTCTCTGTAAAGCATTCAGCATATGTGCTCTGCGGTTATCGTAGCCTACACTAGTGGCGTACGGCCAGAGTTGTCAGCTCTATTGATGGCACATACAATAGTAGGTCATATAAAGAGATACAATACAAGTTCACAGGAGCTAGTAGGGAGCCAAAAGGCCCTTTACTGGCTGCCAACCCCCTAAATTTAGTTACCCTGTGTTTCATATCTAGTTAAAAAATACGCAAGGGTTGTTGTGGATGGTAAGTATCTTGTAGATGGCTAACATAGTTCATGTAGACGGTGCTTCATGGTGATCCTGGACATTCTAGACTCATATTCACTTTCGGTTATTTAAGCCATTGGGTCCCAGCTACGATGCTCATTTGATATTTAACCTCAATAAGTCCTGTATTTCCATTAATATTTCATCGTTATCTAGAGATATCGCTGCTTCTAGAGGTCACATCATTCCACTGTCCCTCCTATCTGCATAGTTCAAACAGCTTTCGGACGTCAAGTAAAATAAAGAGACGAGCCACGATACTCTTCTGCGTCTCCGGTGTTCTAGTTTAGCTTGTATCCAAAGAGTAGCACTTGTCAACACTATCGGCATCGTTGCCCCACCAGTTGGGCATGGAGATGACTTTACCAGCGCCGAAGAACAAGAATATTAGGAGCATGTTAAACTATCACAGGAGTATGTCAGTAACTGTGCTGCATAGGCAACTTATTCGAAGGAAACTTACGTTGAAGCCGGCGTCAAATGCTGCAGCAAGAATATAATTCCACCTCGACCACATCTCGTATCGATAGCGATACGCCCAGAACATGACGACGAACCCACCGATGAAGGACGAGACATAACCCGTGCTAATGTTGCCATAGAAGTTTGCCATGCACGAGAAGAAGATCGTGGTGTTCCACAGCTTGAATTTCAGCTTGGGAAAGAGCCTGTGAAGACCGTAGATGATGACGGGAGCGATGGCGCCGGCCAAGAAGCCGTACGGAACGGGCTGGAACATGGGGATCTGGAATAGACGCTTGGGTCCCAGAAGTACGTACTGCACCCCGAGTGTGAGGGAGGATGCTAGCTCCTGCCCAGTCCACTGGTGGGTTGGGTCTTCTTCGACTCCGGTAATATAATCGAACTTGGTGCTTATGACCCACCTCACGACAGCATAGTTTATGGGCACGCCGATAAAGGACCCAAACACCTGCGAGAAGAAGACAGCTCTTGGAGGTATATGCATATAATGGCCGATTTTTTGGTCTTGCAATTGCAGCTGCGCTCGGTACCACGCGTCGCCGGCGATTGAGCCGTAGACCGAGGCGCCAGCTGGGTTTTTGAAACCTGAAACCGAGTTGACCATGAGGCCGTACAGAAGCTCGTTGGTGGAACCGATAGCCTGCAGGTACACTCCAGTTAGCCATCTCTCAGGTCGGTAGCTCTGATCCCAGACGCTATCTCACCAGTTGAAAGTTAGACAATGCGTAGAGCCAGCCAAGCGGGGTCACAATGATGGCCCCCGTCGCGATCGCTACAAAGTAGGTCCAGATGGGGATGAACAAGTTCCCAGTGGCAATAATTGTGACCAGAGTTATGAAAGATGCGAGAAACAATGCAATATACCACCAGAGTGGAACCTCGCGGTACGATCGTTGAAGGACGCTGAGCTGGTCGTTGAATTGCTGGCTGATCTCCTTGTTGCCCGCCTGTCGGCGCTGCCAGAGTTTCTGCAGACTCCCTTTAAGCTGGGACCAGCCAAAGAGCGCCATCCACACAATAGCGGATGTGTAAGACGCGTAGTCGAAGAACATGGACCATAGCAGCTGCGTCCCCACATATGGAGGGCCGAGTTCCTCGTATGCCTCCTCGTTAAAGGTGAAGTCGTCGTTCATAAGACTGTTTAGGGGATAGCGTGTGCCGTTTTCTACGATATATTAGCCGGTGCTCCTCCACCTTGGATCCAAGGCTGCTCCTGTATAGACCAGATCAAACCTACCGAGAAAAAAACGGTTAGACATTAGCTGGTGCTTCCAAGTGCCAATGTCTCCCCATTTAGCAGCTGGCAGGAGCACCCAACAGCTCATGACAAACGAGCAAAACATGATGACTTGGGTCCACCAAGGGGTCAGAAACAGACTCCCAACATTCGAGATGGTCGACCAATCGAAGGAGAGGTTAAGGAGGCTCACTCCCCCAAATCCCGAGCCGAGGAAGTTCGCCGTGGGGTTATTCGGGGCAACCCAACAGAGAAACGCCATGGATCCCAGCATGGGGAACGCATACTCGGGTAGAAATTGCCACAGCGTGACGCCGAGCAACACCAAGAAGAAAACCCGGGTCTGCTTCCGTGAAAGCGCGGTAGGGTTCTCTCGTTGCTTCTTTTGAGTCTCGAACAGGGCGGTCTGGCACAGTCTACGCCGGTATCAGCGTGGTCAGGTCAACTGGCGGCTGAAAGACTGAGAGTGTGCGGAGGTAGGGAATATATGGCGGATAGCATGACTTACGATTGGAACCTTGTTGCCGAGTTAGCATCGTAAGGGCGAGCTTGACTGAGATGTGGAAGGAATCTCACCATGGGAACTGGGGATCATAGATCAAAAACTGGCGGGCAATGGCGGCATAAGAATAACCGATCCAGACAATCGCCCACATGAAGAAAATAGCCACCGCGGGGTTAACCTGGTGGCCGAGGTACACCTCAGACATGGATATGGGGGTGTAACCCAGGTTATAAGTGGCTCCAGACGCTGCTGCGATGGTGACAAGCACATGCTCCTTGACGCTGAATGGACCTGGATTCAAGTTGAAGGAGTACCTCGTTAGCGGGACCTTGATCTCCCAGGCAGGGAGGACCTTTGCAAGCCACGCGCCCACGTAGCTGCTAGCAATCTGGACGAAGAAGACTGAGTAAGGTGCAAAGGTAGTGCGGAACCGAGACATCTGGGACAGAAAGGCACCGGGAGCCACAAACAGGAAGGTCAGCAGGAAGTATCGAAAGGTTATGGTTGGCAGCTTCGGGTCATCTGTGAAGCTGACGATGCGGCGGACATAAAACGGGATGTCCTTGACCCGCGGGTCATCGTCTGGGATGGCCTCGACATCCCCGTCTTGGGTGGCAACAGTGTAGAGAAAGGGAGGCTTCTCGATATCTGAGTTCGACTGGGCCGCATCCGCGGGCGTCGACAACTCCTCGGAGCCTGAGAGGGCCGATTCGTCTGTCTTTTTGCCGACTGTGATGTCTTCCGGGGCGGCGCTGCCTCCTACAACGGGGTCGATGCTCTCAGCTCGTTCGGCGGCTCTCTTCTCCTCGTCTGCCATCGCGCTGGCGCAGACCCCAGTATGCCTAGGAACAGATAACAAGGTAGCACCCTTATAGGCTGAATAGCTAGAGGGGAAGCTGTGCCCAACTCGAGGATGTATCTCTGAAGCTACTGTTCGCCAAGATGGTGGCTTTCCTTGGCTGCGTGGACGAGAGACCCAGTCCGCGGGTGCCAAAAGCTTATTTACACATCACAGCCCACACTTTGGCAGTAAAAATATCTTCCCTCAGAGGCAATGCCATGTTGGGAAGGAGCCAATATCGCAGCTTGGTGCTAATATGGTGTGATCGGTGCGGACACTCCGCATTCCACAGAAACCGGCGGCGGCAAATTACGATTGGGTAATGTTCATTATCCCGAGCTTGGGCGGGTCCGTGAGGTGCGATGTGCGGGAACGGACCTTGGACGATGCTTCAAGCCTTTGAGGGGAAATGTCATACACGGCCCTTCGGGGTTAAGGTATATACCACAGTAGGTGTAGGTGGTACTACATCAAGTCACCTGTCTTAGGAAGGTAGCCCGCAAACGATCCACTATTCTCGGGTCAGCACACCGCGCGAACCAAGCTTCGAAGCCTGGCTGTGTCTCGGTTCTAGGGAGGGACCAGCAAACAGTACAAGCGAAATGGAGCCGGGTGTGTAGTATGTAAATCCAAATGATCGACATGTGCCGGCTAGCCGAGCAAACAGATAAGGCGCACTGGACAGTTCTCCAAGCCGCCCCCAACTTCATCGAGACGCTGTGAATATGGGTTGTTTTTGGAGGCTGGACGAGCCAGCAAATAAGGGCACTAAGCCAGGAAGCGGGTTGGAAGTGTCTGTGAGTAGTTAGTTGTGTATTACAGGACCTTGGCCTTGGCTTGATCTCGACTTAGAAGACAACTGCAATGTGGGCTAAGGACTCTCGAGCTCGAAAGTTTGGTGGAGAGGCCGCCTTCCCTGTACCCTGATGGGTCAGCACCGCTTGCCTTCCCAAGCTAGAGCCAGGCTTGTGACCGAGAAACGACAAGAAAGCCATATGGCGAAGCTCTGGGGTAAAAACCCACACCGGAAAACACTCCCAACATCGATTGCGTGCTCGCACGGTATGACCCAGCCTTCTCCTATCCAAAACTCAGCCACCCAAATGCAGAACAACGACCTTCCAGCTCATCCGAAGATTACGAATGGATAATATTCCGCTAGAGTAAATAGGAAGGTCCCTTCATCCTGGTGAGTCTGTCTCGCTAAGTTCCTAGCAGCTCTGTGGACTGCGGCGGTGAGTGCGAAGTCAGGAGGAAGCAGAGGTCTCAGAAACTTCCGAGCCATGCATGGAAAATAACAATAACATCCGCTGCGCCTAGAGCTATTATATCGTATGCCACGGTTGGGTTCTGACAAAGCTCCAAAGAGGTATCAAGAGCTGGAACAATTCACACTCCGCAGTTTATTTACTTACCCCTGGGGGCTAGCAGCATATCGGCAGTAATTGACAGACTAACATGTGGTCAGCCGCAACATCGAGCAAGACATACTCTCTCCTACCAACAATACCAACGCGAGCTAAATTACATGCCATCTTTGGCTACAGGAGCATCAATAACAATATGTTAATGAGTTTAATGAAAGTTGGCCATTTAACAATGCTGATGTACTGCTGCGATCTCGTCGGTCTAGTTGTTTTGGGGAAATACTCTGCCAAGGGTGCCTGGCGAGCGACGAGTCAAGCATAGACAAACGCCCATTGTAGATAGAAGTAGACTTGGGGCATAGAGTTGTAACTCTGTTCATTTGCAACGTGGCCAGCCATTCTATGGTTTCTATGGCCATTGTTCTCAGATTCATGCCCACTTCTGGAAGCCGATGTTCCCTGCCACGTCGACCGTCCCTGAACTTCCGATCCTTGTCATTGGTGTATACCCCTTTGTATTCTCTCAGAAGCTTTCCCGTCCAGGCATGGCAGCACCGAGCGTCCATAGGTACACGGCGATGCCAGTCGCAGACACGAAGAAATCGTCGTTTCTATTCGTAGCTATCTAAGGCAACCAACAAGTCCCTTTTCCCTTCGCGGCGACCGCCGACCAATGAACGCCGCTGAAGATGCATACAAACACACGCGCAGCCCGCGAGAAACCCATCATGCCCAAGGAAACTACCGCGCCACCGCCGCGTTCAGGACTTGGGTCCGGAAGAAACCGCCCTTCGTCCGCTCGATGACCTGCTGGTACACGGAGCTCGGCGGGTGGTTCATGACGACGGTACCCTCCTTGTAGTCGATCTTGGCGTCGAGTCTTGTGTCCCGGATCAGGTTGACGATCCACTTCTCGCCATCCTCCTGGTTGAGCCCCAGACGGGCGCTGAGGTCCTTGATGTCGATGCGGGCATGGATCTTGCAGTACGACTCGGAGATCAGGTGGCGTGCGGCGTCGATGAAGCCATCAGCGGCCGAGAGCAGGAAGAAGTCGCTACGGAGAATCTCCTCGGCCCGGCTGAGTTGCCGCTGGGCCTCCTCGAAGTCGAAGTCAATGTACAGGGCCCGCACGAAATCCGTTACGGGGTCGTTGTACTCGTAGGCCTCCTGCCGCACGATGCGCACGATGTCCTTCAGCTGCTTCTGGTGGGTGCCAGAGTTCCGCGTCCGGCCGCGGCTGGTAATCACGGCAGCGGCGAGGTACCGCAAGATCCAGGGGCACGCCGTCTGGATAGTGTTGATGTAGCCGGCGTTGAAGAAGAGCTCGAGGAGCGGGTCGCGCGCGGCGTCGTAGTTGAAGAGGGGGAAAAGAGCCCAGTGAATCAGCCAGGTGCGGTGCTGGAGCTGGGCGAGAGGGTTGTTGAAGAGTTTCTGGTCGATACCCTCGCGCACTTTCTGCAGCTCCTCCATAGCCGACTCCCAGTTCGTGGTGAGGATCTCGGAAGCGAGGCGACCCCACGTGGCGGACGAGACCTTGTCGTTGTCGGTGGAAAGCACACGGAACTGGTACAGTAGCTCACCAGCGGCGGCGTAGTTACCGCAGCTGTACTGGAAGTTTCCGAAGTCGTAGAGCTTGTTCACGTCATCAAGCGTGACCTGTGAGATACTATCAGCAAACCTGCGTCGAACCCGCGCCGTCCCCAAGAGACTCTTAACATACACCGTGCTCCTTCTTCAAGAATTCCAAGTTGGCCACCTTGTCGCTCCTGAAGTTGCTGACGACCTCTTCTGTGGCCAGCAGCTCCCGGATCTTGGTCGTCTGCTCCTCGTACTGCTCCAGTTGATCCAGCACCTTCTGGCGCTTCTCGGCGAATTCAGCCGGGGGCTCCTGCAGCCCGTGCAGGTCGCAGTACAGGTCGGCAACGTAGTCGGTCATGTTCGTCTTCTGGAGGAGTTCGAACTTGTCCTGGGTGATGTCGCGCGCCTTAGCGGCGTCGGTGGGCTGGCCGCCTTCTTCATCTTCGAGCTGCTCGGCGCTGAACTGGAGCAGGGGGAAGATCAGGTGTCGGTCGAGCCGAGACACCAGCTTAGGTGTCAGATCGTACTCGGAGAGCGGAGTGATCGTAGGTGCGGCCATGATGGGCGGTTTCGCAACGATCGCTTCTTCTCGAGAAGGTGACTCCAAGGGGGGGCCGGATGGGATTTTTGTTCCAGCGCCGTGAATGCGAATTTGGTGGGGTTGAGCCTCGAAATTCAATGTGGGATGTGGCACCATAAAATGCTGACCCCTCGCTAGCATTCGCGTGCGATGCTGGTTAGTTTTTTGTTGCGCCCCACCATCACCGGAACAGGGTTTCGCCGGGATCCGAGATTTTTTTCGAAAGTGGCCCGTGCCTCTGGACCAGTGCTCTGTAGGGACGCGAGAGCTTCACTTCCAAGGTCTCGCGGAAGTCGGACAGTGCAAAGTAGGGGGTCGAGATTTCTTGTGGTGCCTACTGACTCCTCACCATGCTTCCAACAATGCGACCGGTCGCCCTCGCAAGGGCCATCGCCCCATCCGCGCGGCTCATCCTCCCCGGCAGGCTGCAAGCCGCTACCTCGACAACAGGCACGCGCTTGATCGCAACCGACTCGGCGAAAACCTACACGCCAGCGCCCTCCGACCTCCTCGGCGCGGCTGCCACAGCACCGCTCACTGGCACTGCAGCCGTGCCCCAGCCATCCGAGCAAAATCCTTACCCGCGCACGCAACTGCCCTACCATGTGACTCGGACCTTCAGCAACAACCTCCCCGTCTACGAGAAGAAGTCACGCTCCAACCCAGAAACAGTGCAATGGACGCAGATCCGGCGCATTGACGGCGGCATGCAAGGGCTTCGGCGTCTCAAGGCCGACTTGGAGACGCACCTGGGGTTCACTGAGGCCAGTGCCAATACCACCGCTCCTGAGGCGCTCTCTACCGAGCAGCCACTCACGAGGGTGCGGCCGCCACGAAGGAAGCGCAACGAGCGGGAGAGGAAGAAGGACCATGATAGCATCAAGATTAACCCGACAACATCTCACATCATCATCCCAGTAAGGAACCGCGCGAAGCTCACATCTGCCCCGGTGACCTGTAGCGCTTTACTGACTAGAGCCATAGGGCCGGCATAAGGGGGATGTGGTATCCTTCTTGGTCCAGCAGGGCTTTTAATCGCCCACACCTCTTGTTGGACTACCCATAGAAGGAAACTCAACAATATCCGTGCCGGACGAGGCGCTCTTTGGGCGGTGTAAGAAGGCATACACAGAACCTGTATTATATATGTGAAGGAAGTACCACAAGCGTAGGGCTGGAATCTTAAGTGTATAGAGGCGCCGATGTCGCGTGCAGAACTTGGCCACTGCGCAAGAGACTCGAATTAGAGGGATGAAAGGAGCTCTCTTGTATTGTATCTCCTCAAAATAAACTCCTTTGCCCTAAGTCGTCCAACCATCCTATATTGTCACAAGGCCATGGGCCATGGAGATCATGGGCCGCACCAGCACCATGCTGCGGAAGTAATAGATGTCAAGAGTAATAAACTATAGTCCACACGAAGCTGAAGTCTCTCTCATACGCCTCCCCGGTTCGCCAAATGCTGGCTATGTAACAGTGGCACCACGCATCTTTTGGATAAAGTATCTCAATTCATGGCACTCATGAACATGCACTACCCCGGTGCGGCGCCTTCCCTAATAGGACAGTTTCATTCCCTTTGGTGAATGCCCAGCCGCTTTAATCACACTGCCTGACGCCTCGTCCCCATCCGAGCTACCCAAGTGCAACGCAGTTTCAAGCTTCAGTAACCTAATCCTCGAGGCTGGCGTACTCCACCAAGTTCGCCAGAACACCCTCTGTCTTCCACTCAACAGCCATCATAGTCAGTGCCTGAAGAACACTTTCGCTGCTAGGCAGGACGTTGGGTGGAATGCTGGTCTCTCCAGCAGGATCCGTTGGGTCTCTCGCCTTTTCACTCAGTCGTTTCAGCATGCGCACGGCCAGACTAGTCAAGTGGACGAGGTCCGGATCGCGTCTGTTTTGGTTACCACGCTGCTGTTGCTGCTGCTTGGTCTGCATTTCGAACTGGCCACTTAGGTAGCGGAGTAGGAGGTCAACACTCTTGGCGAGGCCGTTACCGGACGCGAGCCAGGATCTGGCCACTCCGCTCTCGTGACCGGGGGCGAGAGACGCAGCAATATCGGCAGCCAACAGGGCCTGCATGAGAAGGGGTTTGCGCGCTTCGATAAGTGACGGAACGTGTGCGGGGCGGGATTCGCGGTTGAGTTCTGGCTGGACCGGGATGGGGGAAATCGCCAGTGCGAAGGCGCGCGTGAGAAGCTCGTAGGGAATGCTCGAGTCAGACGCGGCCTGCGCGGCGAAGATCTCCTTGTAGTGCGTCCGGTTCGGGTCGTCACGGGCAAAGAGCTTCGCTAGGGCATCCACCGCGTGGGGAAGATAGGGGTGCAGGTCGGGATCGTACGGAGTGAAGAAAAGGCGGTCGTCGGTTACGGTGACAATGGGCGAAGGCCCAAAGGCGAGGAGAAACTCGAGCAGGAAGTAAGCTTCTTCCGGCCCGGACAGCTCAATGGCGCCGGCAATATTGGACAGCAGGACAATGACATCCTTCATGAAATCCAGCGTGTTCAAGGGGGTCCGCAGCAGCATGTCGCGAGTTCCAAGAGCCTTAATAGCACTGCAGATAAACGCGACCACCATCTCGTCCGCGAGGGGGCGGTGGTTCTCCTCACGGAAAGAAAAGTTGCGGAGGATCGTCACGATGCCGATTAGTCGGTCGACGGCGCGATCGAGCTGATGGTCTTCCGTGCCGAACAACGGCACGTTCTGGAGTCCAAGGCTGTGTACGCGGCACGTTCTCGCCAGTTCCTCGTACGGCGGTATGCCGCCATCTACCGACGGCTCTCCCGCGCTGGCAACCAAGAGGTCGAGCTGCTCCTCGGCGCATTCCACTAACGTGTCAACCAAGTCATCACTCCACCGCAAATCGATGAGCTGTAGATGCGGTATGTAGGTGCTTATGGAGCCCAGGGTATCGAGCGCGAGTCGAATCTCCCCGGCGATGCCACTCTGGATGCTCTTGGTCAGGGCATGAATGTCAATGTTGCCGAGCTCGAGCGCGGGAGGAATGTCAGGACGCCATGTCTCCAATCCAGTTCCTAGGTTAAACGCAATGTCTACGTCGATGCCACCGTGGCCGAGATCTGACAGGTGCCGGAATTTGGGGACAAATTCATCGGGATCGCCAACATCTTCAGGCTCGGCAGCTACCGCGACACTGTCCTGGGCGTGCATGTCCGGTTGCAGACCAGGAGGCGGCGCCGAGAGTGGCACAGGGCCGGCTTTGGCGTGCAAGGGCGAGGCCATCGCGAACTCATCTCCCGTAGGAGTTGCCTGCATGCTCCTTGACATGCTATTTCTCTGATGACCTTGCGCGGAGTGTGGCTGAGACTGGCCGGGCTGTGGAGTGGAAAAGCCATTGACGCTCGGCGGCTGCTGCTGCTTAACAGGTGTCTGCATCGGTCCCTGTTGCATAGGTGGTTGTTGGCCGGGGTGCATCATCATCTGGCCCGGGGGCATCTGTCCTGGCGGCATGGCCTTGGTAGGCGTCCCTTGCATGCTCGCCGCGCCGTGTTGCTGCATCTTCTTCCGCTCCATCATATAGGTTTCTTCAAACTTCAACAGGTTCCGCTCGTATACGCCTTTGAGCTGCTGGGGGGCAGTTGGCAGCTGCCCTGGGTGCAGGCCGAGAGCCAGAGAGACCTGAGGCCAAGCGTTGGATTGGGAGATGGCCCGATAGCCACCGAATTTGTTGAAGACGACCTGGAAGAGAAGCATCAGGTTGACCGGCCGGCCGTCGACAGCAGGATTCGCTTCTAGGGGCTGCTGTCTTTGTGCCATGAACGTAGCCAAATTCTTCATAAAGGCGGCGGGATCGTGTTGGCCCCGGGCCATCGCGGGCTGCTGGGGAGCGCCTGGTTGCGGCCGGGGGCCGACCTGGCCGTTCGGCATGCCCTGCCTGGCCATCATGTTCCGCGCCTGGGCTTGCGCGTGTGCCTGGGCCTGCGCTTGTGCTTGGGCTTGCGCCTGGTTCTGCATCATGTTCTGGCCCATCTGCTGCATCTGCATGTTGGTCTGCCGGGCTTGCTGTTGGAGCTGCATTTGGTACATCATCCTCTGCTGCTCCATCGGATTTCTCCCTTGCGCATACATCTGATTTGGCATCTGCCCAGCCATCTGGCTCGGCATCTGCCCCGGCATCATCTGCCCCTGCATCTGACCGGGTATCTGGCCCATCTGTTGCGGCATTTGGCCCATTTGCTGGGGCATCATTTGCGGCGCCATTGGGTTGGGCGACGGGGTGGGTCGCGCTGGCGATTGGGAAGGATTGAATTGAGGATTGAAGCCCTGGGGAAAGTTGTTCTGCTGCATGTATGGGTTCGGTTGGGGCGTGCCTCCGTGTTCAGACGGAACAGGCGACGGTTGAGGAAACTGCTGGCTAGCGGGCGAGAAGGGATGGGGCGACGTGGTCGAGATGCGCTGCGGGACGCTTCCAGGTCGCATCTGGTTCGCCATGATGGGGGATGGCGTCGCATTCGCCGAGCCATTCGGCTGGAGATGAGGATATGGGGACGGCTGGCCGGAGCCTTGCGGCATGCCCGGCTGCTGCTGATAGCCGGGGAACGGGGATTGTTGTGGCGTCTCGGCGCGCGATGTCGGGGGCATGCCGGGCGCCGGGCGCGGCGACTGGCTGATGTTGTCTTCTTGTGGACGCGGACGTTTCGATGGGATGACGGAATTAGTTTGATACATAGGGTTGGAGAAGGAAGGCGACGCATTTCGCATTTGGCCATTCTGCATGACCAACTGTTGGGGAGTCGCGAACTGTGAGTTGAATTGGGCCGGATTGGCCACGAAGGCGGCAGGGTCCATCATGGTTCCGGCGGCAGCTGAAGGGTCGTTGATGTGCGGGAAGCCGTTGCCATTGTGGTTGGGGACAGCGGCCTCGTTGATCCAGGAGCTCATGACTGACGCGAGATGAGGGCGGCAGCGGTCGAACCCATCAGGCAATTGATCTCCTTCACGACACACCGTCAGCAACGACTAGAACACGCGACGGCAAGCGGCCATCGAAAGGTTACTCGAACAAGATGAGGATGGGCAGTGACACGGCAGATGCGTCGTCGCGATGGAGAAGTCGCGTCGCGGGTGTTTGGGGGGATGCGTGGTAGAGTGCAGGTCGGGTAAGGATTATGGGGCAGAGTCCAAGTTTGCTTGGTGCCAGGTGCTGCAGCGCTGTGGGTAGGGGCGAGTCGGGGGGGGCTGGGTCCACGCCCCCGCGCTGGGGAGACGGCGACTGGCCAGGTGTGGCGAGCAGGTAGGCTAACAGCACCACAGGAGGGAGATTATGGGATGGGCTCCGAGGGTTCTGAGCGGGAATGATGGGGTTGCTGGAGATGCGATAAGGGAAAGGGGGATCAGGAGGAGAGGGAACAAGCAAGCACAGGCGAGTGAGCACAGGCTTTGCCTCGGGAAGAGGGCGCTGGGGGGTGCTGGTGGGTGGTGCTGGTGCGCGGTGGTGCGTGTACAGTGCGGCCGCCGTCAAAATAAAATAGAAAATAAAAAAGGCCAAACAGGTGCTGTTGAGCAAATGCGAGGGAAAGGCAGGGGAGAGCACCAGCAAGTCAACAAGGGACAGGCGAAAGCGTCGCGACGAGGTCGGCACCTAGGAGCCGAAACAACGTGCAGAACAATCGGGCTGGGCGGAAGAGTCGTACGGGAGGACTGATCGTACCTGGGTGTGTCGGCTTCGCGATCTATGGCTGGCGCGGCGGCGGGAGGGAGGGTGGCAGGTGCAAGGACAGAGGCGCGAGAAATTTTCGAAGCGCAAAGGCCGCCCAGGCGCACCACTTGGTCTGCTCTTTTTCGGGACGTCCAGCCAGCAATCAAGGCCCGCGCAACGACAACGACATCAAACTCTAGCGCTTGACCATCGAGAATCACGCGACTGAAGCCTATACGTGACCCTAATGGGCAGGCCGGGGTGGATAAGGGTGGGAAAAATGGAGGAATGGAAAGGCAGGTCTTACCTCCGTACCTAAGGCGCGTTGGCGGATGTGTCTGTCCAGTGTCCTGCGATGCGCTGATGAGCTTGGGGGGTGCAAAGGTTGCTGGTCTGCTTTTCAGCCGGGCCAAAGTGGCCCATCCCCAAGCGGCCTAGCGTTAGGAGTGGGTCAAACACATCCAGCCTGGCGAATCGGAAAATGTGCTAAGGCGATACCTGTGCGAGCCTGCAGCCATCTCTAGGACACGATGTCCTCCGCTACCCTCAGGGGCCCGGCCGCTGGAGTCAGCAAAGAAATGAGAAGGCGCACGGGCCTTCTCCAATGAGGCGGCTGAAAGCGGGAAGGCAGAAGCCAGCCTGCCCTTCCCCCATCTTCCGGGCCCCCGACCAGCCTGACCAGTCCACTAGTCCAGGAGCGCGCTACGATCTGTTCTGTTTTGCCCCGGCCACACGGTGCTCTCGCTTTGAGTGAGCTACGTAGCAGGGCGAGGCAGCCAGAGTTTCCGGGGTTCATCCCAACGCCGACGCACCTTGCAGGTCCTGTAGGCCCTTTTTTGGAACGCCCATACCTGCTGGTCCGACCAGCGCTGCAAAGACCCAATTGTATCAGCTGCCTGGCAGGGACAACGACAGAGCTGACACGCTCCAAGTCCACCAAAAGCTCACTCGTCCTACCAAAGCTGCTGGCTCGAGGGGATTCCTGATTTGTCGCCCAAGGACGACGAGCCGAGGCTCGCCTTGCCCGTGGACCCGCAGCGACCGAGTCGAGAGGGTCTTTCAGGATCCGCCACGGTGACTTGTGACTCCGGTCCGTTGGCCCCTCCTTGGGTTGGTCGAAGTGCTGTGTACCCCTCGGCACCATACTTGCAGGACTGAATGTCTCAATACAGCCTCAGGCGTGGGCACCTCAGGGACGCACCAGCTCTGGACACATGATGGGAGGTCCCAGGCCCAGACAGTAATCCCCAGGGCTGGCCAGCAGGATGACTGCATCCCTTGGTTCAATGGAACTCTAAAGCTGGGTCCCAAAAAGACGTCTGCCCGCGGGAGTGGTCGCTTGTGTGTACCGGCATATTGAGGCATGTCGGCCAGAGCCACTGGGCAACAAAAAGGCAGGCCGTCAACAGTGGGATAGCGACTTATCTGGCTCGCCCGTCAGTAACCTGTCGGATAGGGGTTTCTCGGCTCATTTCATACCTGCAGCTGCATCGCACCACTCAGACCGCATGTAGTGCGACTCGCTGCTGTCTGAGGCCTGAGGAGCCATCGCCGCCTGCCCCACTCACTCTAGCTGCTGGGCGGCCTGGGCCGGGTCGATGTGGCTTCCCCACCATCCACCTGCCCGGATTGCTCGTCCGTCGGTGCTCGTTTTCGGGGTTGGTGTTCTTCTCCCCATCGGGCGGGAAGTCCCTGCTTGCCAGGTGCTCAAAGGGCGTGTGTGCCAAGTTCGAGCAAGATTGACACTTTTTGACTTGTTCGTTCCCTTGGGGAAGCATCCCAGTGGTGGTAGAATGCGGGTGGCGATTCCTGTGCCTGGCTTGGGGGTATTGCCTGCTGTGTCTGTGGGTTATGTCATTCTGGGTTGGGACGGGGAAGGCCCCCCCCGTAGGCGTGGTGGGCATCCCACATGGCCGTTCGGGCTTGAGCTTGGGTGGAAGCCATCCTGGTCGCCCGCATTGCTCCCCATCGAGGGACGAGTCACCGCCGCTGCCGAGTCGTTGGAGCCCAGCAGAGGCGCCATGCCCCGTCAATCCTCACCGCATTTTGTTCCTCTTCAATCGTGCCGTCGTTTGCTCATCGGATTCCCTGGTAGAGGTTCTGTTCTAAGGTCCAGTCCATACTGGCCATGCTCTCGGGAAACCCGAGTGGCCGTATGCACTAACACGACCCCGGGGCGGATTTTTTTTTTTTTTCCTTGCGTGAAGAAGCGACTTCGTGGGAACTGGCGACGAGCACTCCAGAACGGAATAGAAGCAGCAAACAAAAAATGCGAGCGACGAAAATGGGAGGGAGGGAAGCAAATGAAAGGAAAAGAAGATCGAGAGGGTGAAAAGGAATCAGAAACGAAGGGGAGGTGGGCAGGCAGGGCCATTTAATGTCGACCACGCTCAGCAGTCAAGTCACTCTT
Organism: Thozetella sp. PMI_491; assembly: GCA_021432635.1. Classification (NCBI taxonomy): domain Eukaryota; kingdom Fungi; phylum Ascomycota; class Sordariomycetes; order Chaetosphaeriales; family Chaetosphaeriaceae; genus Thozetella; species Thozetella sp. PMI_491. The sequence goes on from MU270040.1 coordinate 602,911, forward strand.
TACAGCCAGACACTAAAATTGCTCCGCAGCCAGCATTGAGGTGCACCTGCCACCCGCACACACACACTCACACAATTGGCACATCTCGTCAGCCCGAGTCCTTGCTTTCCCGTCCTTTTGCGTCCCTTCTCTTCTACTTGACCAGCAGCACTGACCCGCCAGTCACTACCCTGATACCGGATGCTGTCCGGACCCAGGCTCCCATCGCCGAGGCTGCCAAATTCGTCGGAAGCGACACAGCCATTTTGCATATGTAACCGTCTGAGGCGGACTGAAGCGGATGAATGCTTGCCCCCTCCCCTCCTCCCAGGGTCGTTGGTGATCCGGGGCCTGCTATTGAGCCACTAATCGAGCCGAGTCGTCCCTCCACGCCCATCCCAGCCACCAAAGCGGATAAGCTCCCGCCTGTCGAACGTCACAAGCCAGTACACCAAGATGCTTGTGCTGGCTGACACCAGGCTCTCTCCTCTCTCCTTCTCCTTCTCCCTCCCTAGATAGGCATTCATGATTGTCAGCATCGGGAGGGGGCGACAGGTTCGACGAAAAAGCCACGCGCATCCAGTGCGATCCTGCCCATCCAGCCGAAACCCCCCGTGCGGCATCGGCTCCCCGGATAGAGACCATCAACTAGCGTCGCTAGGATCCACGCCCGTGTCTCCAAGAGCAGCCTGCACCACCTGACAAGTGAGCCCGGCTACCACGCTCTGGGGACAGGCTCGGGGTTTTCCTGCTCCCCCTTCTTTTCTTTTTCCCACACGGTCTAAAAAAAACCATGATCCTCGGGATCAATCGACCGATCCCTGCCCGTCCTTAGGTTATGTGCTGTGGCTCCTCAGGTCTATCCCAGACGCCCAGCCGGCAGGCGCCCTAGCTGGGAGCAGGCATTTTGGTTGTCGACCCTCCCCCTTCGCTGACCATATGCGGGTGCCTTGACCGAAAATAACGGCGTTGACCATTTTCGCCTCCAACTTATCCTCGACTATTCGCTCTAACCCACAAACCATACAAAGGTTCCCTGCCCGCAATTTCGTTTTCATCTTTTCTGTCTCTGCTGCTTTTTGGCTTCCCGCCCCAAAATTGCGCCCAGTGCGCGGTCAACGAGCTGCCGCACCTCGTGACCATCTGCAGTGGCTTAATCAGATCCGCGGGCTCGCCTAGGTGTAAGGTAGATGAATCGGCCAGCCGTCACCAGCTGCTATCAGCTGGCGAAGCCAATAATGCCTATTACTAGCCAAATCGCGACCACCGTAAGGCTTGCGTTGTCCAATTACGGGAGCTTCTATAATCTCTTAAGGTCAACGCTCGTAAGCCCGGCTGGGCGCACTGTAAACTATCCCCAGTTGGTCGAAGTATCCCGTATCGTACTGGTAGCTCTTTCTTCATAATATACCCCAGTCGAGAAGCAATACGAGCTCGCAGAATGCGGGTAGTATGTACCACGAGCATGTCTTGAGGGTGCCGAGGCTACACGATCAAGATATATCCGAGGCGTAGAATGTTGATGGTTGATGATTAGCCTCCTGTAAAATATTTTGTTGAGTTGCCTTGAAGACTGTAGAATGTCGTGGGCTCTAGTAGATTGATACGCTCCGCTGAGGTTGGGAGACTTGTCTTGTCTGCTCTAGACATTGAGCACCCCAGTCTCCGTCGGTACTGAAACGATAGACAAGCGCTGCCAAACTCGTGTTTGACACTGATGATATCGGGCTGGTTTGAAAGGACCGATGAATTTGATAGGGTTTCGAATGTTATCTCGAAAATTATACGACGTCGTCGATCTATGCATTCTCACTACAGTCTCGCCACCGCAGAAAATACTACAAATCGCGAGCAATATTGACAGTCTCGTTAGCTCGTCGAGTAAAAATCCCCTAAAATATTAAATATAGTACTCAGTGCATCGGCTTGCATGGCTAAAGAGGTGATACCAACGCGATCCTTACCTCAGGGCTTGCGGTCATGGCAACTAAGACTCTAAGAATTGTTAAGACAGCCGTCTCTTTTTCCTTATCGAGTTTTCATGGCCTATCCGGTAAGATTTTGTATGTGTTGTGTCATATCGAAGTAGTGTCCTCGCTCGCAGGAAAGTAGGAAATACGTTCTTTTCTTGCAACGACTACTCTGGATGCTCTCCATTATTTCCTCCCATGTCCGACGGAATATATAGCACCTCGCTTCATGGGCTATTTCGTTCTAGTGTTCAGATATACTCAAATCAGATAGCCTCGCGACAAGGCGAGCCATGACAATCAAGCAAGCAGGTAGAGGTGGCTGAGGAAAGACAGGATCTCGCCCACTCTCCACAGGGTACACGTGATGTGGACCTATGTATCTTAGCTACGAAGGTAAACAATAGTTGGTATAATATATTCATAGCAACGTTTAGATCGACCATAATATAGATTACGAAATGCTGAACTTTTTCAGTGTTCCCTATATGACAGAGAGAGATAAGCAGGTTCTTAATTTTCTGCAACTTTAAAGGACATGTAGAACAAATTTTCAACAGTGGCCCCGACAAGCCAGAAATTAACAGATAAATAGAAAGAGAGGAGAAAATACAATATGATACAGACGTGAGAGATTCAGCGAGAAGATTGGTCTTCGTGGTAGAGCTGCCAGTATCTTGGAGGCCGAGTTGGAACCTGAAGCAAGGCTCTGATTGGAGAAGCTGGTGGGCCGTGCGTGTGAAATGGAATCAGAAACGACGCTGAACCCCGGCACGAATTTCACGTATTGCCGCTATACTCTGTAGAGCACATAGTGGGCTTGACTACCGCGCAGCATTCCCTCAGCGCAGGCCGTCAATCGCAGCTTAAACCATTCCTGTAAAATTTACTGCCATAATCTCACGCGATTCAACTGAAAATATGCCGAAGAGAAAGTCGACTCACCAGCTGGAGCCCGAGGCCGAATTGGAGGGCACACGCCGAAGATCGCTAAGGGCGCGGCCTTCTGACGCGACGGCTGACCCGAAGCCAGCTAAATCAGCGGCCTCAACCCCAGCGCCCAAGACCACCAAGAAGGCACCTGCAGCCACGGCCAAGAAAAGCAAGAAGCTAGCAGCTAAGAAGTCTGCCGAGTCCGTGGATGATGAGGTGAATGCAATCTTCTTTAGCTACACCTTCCACTATCCCAACGAGCCTGTGCTAACCCACCGTAGCAGCCGCCCGCTAAGAAAAGCCGTGGGACCAAGGAGCCAGAAGCTGACCAGAAGGCGGAGGCGAAACCTGCGGCCAATGGATCCGCTTCTGCTGCCAGCGGAGAGCGACAGTACTGGCTCATGAAGGCCGAGCCGGAGACGCGGCTTGAGAACGGCGTCGACGTCAGGTTCTCCATTGATGACTTGGCCGCGAGGACCAAGCCGGAGCCCTGGGACGGTGAGCCGGCCTACGTCTCAACCTAGCTGATGCTTTGTTAACGCTCAAGGAGGTATCCGCGCCTACGCTGCCCGCAACAACCTCCGGGCCATGAAGAAAGGCGACCTAGCCTTCTTCTATCACTCCAACTGCAAGGAGCCGGGCATCGTGGGGACCATGGAGATTGTGCAGGAGCACTCGCCAGACTGTAAGTTCTGGTCGCCACGCGCGCGCGTTCGGATGCGCTGACGATGAGCAGTGTCGGCCCATGACCCCAAAGCGCCGTACTACGACCCCAAGTCGAAGCCCGACGACCCCAAGTGGAGCGTCGTGCACGTCAAATTCCGGAGCAAGTTTGCCAAAAAGATCGGGCTACAAGAGCTCAAGGCCATGGGCGCCGCCGGCAAGCCCCTCGAGAACATGCAGATGCTGAAGCAGTCACGCCTCAGCGTGAGCAAGGTCGGCGCCAGCGAGTGGGAGTACCTCAACAAGGTTGCAGAGGAGAAGGCGAAGGAAAGCTGAGCTGGTGGTCGGACAGACGCCAGAGCCGTCTCGGCTACAACCCTGCTTGCACGTGCCGGTCTGAGTTGTGCGTATACTGTATAAATATCATAGAACCTGGCTTACGGGTATAATAACGGAACATCATCTTGCAAAGCCAGGAGACAGTACCTGGCGGATAGCAACTGATTCTGCCCAATACTCGTCAATTTATACTCGGGGGTATCAATTCTGAAGCTTTCTCTTCGTGTGTTCCAACACCGTTCTGATGCCTTCATCTAGGTCTTCAATTGCGAGGACAGGATCGATCCAAGCTATTGTCTTGGCCACCAGAGCCTCCCTGTCTGATGTCTTTTCTAGATTGCTGCTCAGCAGCGCCAGCGACTCTCGCAATCCCTTGGGGAAGGCGGCGGTGTGTGGATCGACCCCAACGATAGGCGCTTTAACGACACAGTTGCATGTAGAAGGGTGGTGCGGAAACTGCTCCTCCATACTGCTCAGCACGTGCTGCACAATCTTTCCATGCGAAGAAACGCCGGTACTTTGACCGAACAGTTCAAAGAAACTCTCCGCCGCCTCAGGGCCATAGAAGGGCTGTTTCTTCGAAATATCGAAGATGGCCATAGGTATGGCGCCGCTCAGAGCTGGGCTGTTCTCGAGCTTCTTTTCTGCCTCCTCATCAAATAGCTTCTGCTTGTTTTTCTTGGCCTTGTCGCCTTCCGGATCGGGTAGCAGGAGGGACGGGCCGTCCTCGTCGTCCTCGTCACTGTCCTCGTCGAGAGCTATCATGTCGCCCTCCTGCACCGCCGCCTCCTCGGCGCGGATCGCTTGCAGCGCTGTGACCCCTTTCTTCATCTCTCTCCCCTTCTTGGCCTCGATGCGCCGCAGCCACTCCATCTCGCACTTCGCGTACTCAATCCACAAGCTTGCATCGTTGGTGCAGAACCGACACCCGCGCATGAAGTATTCCCGCGCCCCAGCCATGTCGCCGTTCTGGGCCGCCCGGGTTCCGGCAAGGGTCCATAGACCAACGTCCCGCGGGTGCATCCGCAGGGCCTGGGTCGCAACCTTGCGCCAGCGTTTGGTGGCCTTCACCTTGGCCGCGAAGGCTAGATACTCGAGCCACAGCTGCACGTTTCCCGGGTGGCGGTTGACGGCGCGCTCGTAGATTTTAAAGGTGCGGCCCTGGCCAGCATGCGAGGAGGAGCTGTGAATCTTGAGCCGGCGGCAGCGTTTGGCACGCAGCGCCTCGAGGGATTGCTCCCATTGTGCGTAGGCGAGATAGTCGTCTGGGCTGGAGCGGGGCGCGAGGACCAAGTGTTCAAAGTTGGAGCGCTTGGATACGAGTGTTCTGATCTCGTCCTGAGAAGAGGGGTTAGCTGGTGATCACAAGGGGCGAAGCAGTGTAGAGCGGTGAGAGACAGAGACTCCAAGCTAGGGAAGAGGGAGGAGAGAGGAAGCTCGCCTTGGAGAAGATTTCCTTTTCTTCAAATTCGCGCAATTGGGGAACAGCGCGCTCCAAATAGAACCGAGCTTTGTCTGCGACGCCCGCCATCGTGAGCGAGTTTGCCTGCTAGCCGCGGTCTGGCTGTGTTGGCTTGCAAGTACGGATTTACTGTGTTGGCGGGCGAGAGAAAATGGAGGGGATCAGAGAGGTCAAGAAACTTTTTAGTGGGGCGCAGCTTCACCGAGGTGAGATTGCCTGCCGTGGGCGGAGACGTACGGGCGAATGCGATCGATTAGGTTATTCGCTGGTGGTTTCCCCTGAGCCCGGCCCCGCTTATGGCGGTGGGGGACCAGGGATGCTCGGCTTCCACGGACAGCTTGACGCGACCTGTCCAAGGTCGGTCGATTATTCCTTGCGGCGTGACACGTGCGAAGAAGACGCCTTTCCCCATCTTCACACACAAGGTCTTTTTGTCTTACTTGCCTGTCCATTCATACACTCATTAGACCCTCCCCTTGATACATTTTCTCTCACTCGCAGGCCGGCTGATCTCGAGCCTGCGAATGCGTGCTCTTTAACTTTTTTTTTTCTCTCGTGTTCATCTCCCTCGAGATCGGCGAAGATGGCGTCGAGATATAAGGACAAGGACACCGGGGTGCTGCTCTCGTTCAACGGGCAATGGGTTAGCTGGACGCATACGGTTGTGGCCTACAGTACGCCTTTTCTTGCAGCTTGGATTGTTGATGTGCTCGGCTGACCACTTCTGAACAGCGGCTTTCCTCAGCGCCCTCGTCGTCGGACTCTCGCTCCACTACCACAAGATCGTCCAGAACGAGTTCTACGGATACCCCGAAGAATGGTTCCCCTCGGTGTCGTCAACAATTGGCGATAGATACCCCGAGCGCTCGGTATTCATGCTGTTTATTGCCATTACATCTGGTCCTCGGTTCGCCCTGGTCGGACTGTGGTATCTCCTGACGCGACGGCCGGGCCGCACCCTGCCCACGGCCGTCGCGCTCTCGGGCCTGATCAGGACGCTTACATGCGGTGGATGGACCTATATCACGTCGACGGATGACCACGACTGGCATGACATCCTCATGATCTCGTACATCGTGTTCACGATTCCCTGGACTACGGGCTGCCTCGCCCTGAGCCCGCCGAACCCTCGCGCGATCAAGTACCGCAAGTACCTGGCTAGTGGCTTCTTCGGTACCCTCGTGCCGTTGATCTACTTCTTCATCCAACACAAGGTCCACCGTGTTGCTGGCGGTACGATTGCGCTCCCTTTGATGCTCTCTTTGGAACGTATGAGCTGACTGGTGCCCTACACAGCTTACACGATCTACTCTTTCTTCGAGTGGGCTTTGATCCTGTTCGATGTTGGCTTCGACGCCGTGACCGCCCTCGACTTCGACACGTTCGAGGTGGTGGTGAAGGACACCAAGGGAGCGAGCAAGGGGTACGTGTCAAGGCTTCCAAAGTAACTCGGTGCCGAGATACTTGTACATAACGACTGGTGTCTTCAAAGAATGGAATGAGCGTGTTCTAAAGTTGCCTTATAGCGCCAACAAGTCCTCCGTGCCCACGGCGGTCCTCGAGAAGGAGTGAGAATCCCTGAACTTGCATCGCGCGCGGACTAATGCTCACAATGAGCTAGGAAGGAGCAAGCTCTGGCTGGGATCTACTCGGCTGGCTTTTCCTTGAGTGCCACCCTCGATATCATGGCCGATGTGTATCAAGGCGTATGTGCACCAATCAGTGGCGCCTGTCTCCCCTCCCTCACCGCTAACACGCGCTCTAGTTCGTCTTCTGGACCACCCTCACTGGCCTCGGAGTCGTCATTTGGTGTATGTGCCGTCTTTCTATGCGCAGATGGGACACTAGCTGACGGGTTTTAGTCTTCCCGCTTTGGTACATGGGGATCTCGGGGTACGAGGCCCTCGTCATGTCCACCATCTCGCCCATCTTCCTGGGTATCAGGCCGCTGCGGAATTTCATCGCCAGGAACCAGCGCATCACTCACCTTCTCTCGCTGGGTGGCCTGGTAGCCTACTTAGTCCACGGCCACGTTCCCCGTCTCCTCACGGTCAGTTTGGGCGTGTGGATGCAGTGCTTTGCGTGGTCTGCGAGTGTCTTTGCCGATTCTGCGCAGCCCGTCCGGCTGGAGATGCGAGCCCTTGCCTGGGTGGTCGGCCTGGTCATGTCGAGCGTCGTCAAGTTCGCGTGGAAGACCAACAACCCACTGTGGGGGATCATGAACGAGAAGAACGGTGGTTACAACGGCGTCGGTCTTGCGCTTGCTGTTCTCGCCTCTCTGCGCTTCACTCGGAGGGCTCCCGTACAGGGCGGGGGTGAGCAGAGGAAGGGCTCGGCTCTGCTGGCGGCCTTCGGCATTGCCGGCGTGTTTTTCGGTATGCACTCTCTTCTGTCTGATACCAGCACCATGATCCTGTGGGTTTGGGACGGCTACCCGATCCGTGGCCCTGTCTCCAACGTCCACGCATACTACACCATCGCCGCCATGACGGGGGGTATTATCCTCTCACTCTACCGTCCCGGTCTGGTCACGTCTTGGTCCGCGTATGGCGTCGCCTGTGTCGGCGCTGCTCTGGTTACTCTGTACCACCGCTGGCTCGGTTACACTGGTGCTTTCACCCTGGCGGCTTACTTGCCTGCCATTGCCATCCCGCTCATCAGCAACGCTGCCAAGAAGAACCCGGGCGTCGCTTTTGGACTGGGCTTCTTCATCTACAACCTCTTGGTGCTTTTCCACGTGTGGGTCGTCGCCTATGCTTTCGTCCCCGGCGGTCCCCTGGTCCGGGAGCACACGGACTGGGTCATGGCTTCTATGATGGTCTTGATCGGTGCCGGAGTATTCGACCTGGCCACTGTCAACGCGAAGTCCGGCCGCAAGGCTGTCGATCAGCAACGGCGTGTTTCGGCCGCTGGTCACAGGAAGTACTTCATCGGCGTCCTAGGCCTGCTGAACATATTCTTTTTGGTCGCCAACTTTCTCCGTTTCCCAACGAACGACTACAAGCCCCACCACCCGGAGGAACGCGCCCTAACCGCCGGCATTTGGACGATTCACTTCAGTCTGGACAACAACATGTGGTCATCCGAGTACCGCATGCGCGACCTCATCAAGGAATTGGAGCTCGACGTTGTCGGCTTGCTCGAGTCGGACCAGCAGCGCATCATCATGGGCAACCGCGACTCGACCCAGTTCCTGGCTGAGGAGCTCGGCATGTACGTCGACTATGGTCCAGGCCCTGACAAGCACACTTGGGGCGCTGCGCTACTCTCCAAGTTTCCCATTGTCAACTCGACCCACCACCTTCTCCCCTCGCCGGTGGGTGAGCTGGCGCCGTCGATCCATGCCACCCTGGACGTTTACGGCACCCTTGTTGATGTTCACGTGTTCCACTCGGGCCAGGAGGAAGACCCAGAGGACCGCCGCCTCCAGAGCGAGTACTTGTCTAAGCTCATGGGCAGTTCTTCGCGCCCGAGCATCCTGCTCTCTTATCTGGTCACCCGGCCGCTCGAGGGCAACTACAACACCTATGTCTCCGATGTCAGCGGGATGCACGATGTCGACCCGAGCGACTGGGATCGTTGGTGCGAGTACATCCTGTTCAAGGGCCTGCGGCGCACCGGATACGCGCGTGTGAGCCGGAGCACCATCACCGACACGGAGCTCCAGGTGGCCAAGTTCGTGGTGCCGGCGAGCGAGGAGGAACGCGCTGCGATGTGGACCGTCCCTGCAGAGGTGAGAAACCAGCGGATCGACGAAAGCCAGGTGCCCGAAGGCCTGAGGTTCCCGTCCTTGTTCCGTGGCGAAGGCGTCCGGGGTCACCGATACCATGTGTTTGACGAGCCGTGGTACTATAACTACTAGGTTTCTTCTGGCTACTCGAGCGAAAACTACAGCCATGGACGAATGGCCGCTCTCTAGGGGGGCTTAATCGGCGTGGGGGTGAGGCGAAATGTGGTAGGTGAGGTGTATTTGTGGAGGAACATGCGAACATGCGACACGACGGCAGCCGGCCGGGGATTCTTTCATTTGTATTAGGTTGTAAAAGTTGACTCTGTACCATAGGACAATATTGTTTAGCACAAAAGTAATCCAATCTCGACACAACACCGTATGTACACCATCACCCCCGTCGCACCCGCACTATGGAGGAGCTGCCTCCAGGCTGCAAATCTACGACAAGGTGTCCTTGATCATCTTGATCAGCTGTCCGTTGACGTAGGTTGGGCTCCTCCAGTCACTCCAGTCATGCTTCAAGAGCCCCCAGGTCTCCTCGTAGTCCTGCGTTCCCGATCGGATATAATAGCTCCCGGCGAGCACCCAGATGAACCAGCCGGCCTTGCGCTGCGGCAGGTAGCTGGCCAGGCAGGTCGAGTATGTGCCCTTCCAGGTGGTGGCGTCCATCTGGAAGCCGAACTCGGTCATCATGACCGGGAACTGATTCACGGCGCTAGTGGTCATAGCGTTGAAGCCGTCAGTGTTGAGCGTGCTCGTCAGGGTCGAGCAGTTGCTGACGCTGTTTTGGTAGTTGTGGATCTCTAGCACCAGCTTGTTGGCGTAGCCGGGGAAGTCGGCGAAGCTGAACTTGCCCGTACCCGGCGTGAGCGCGGTGCCGTCCACAACGGGCGTGAGGTACGTGTCGAAGGACAGCCCCGAGAGGAAGATGAGCACGTCTTTGTTGGCGCCGTTGATAGCCGCTGTTCCCTGCTTGATGTACCCGTACCAGCTCTGCCAGTTGTAGGTGCTCAGCTTGATGTTGGAGGGCTCGCGCGGCTCATTGCGCAGCGCCATGGACATGAGGTTCGGCCATGCTTTGCCCTGCGAACCGGTTAGCCAAACTCTCTGCTAATTCGTCAAGTCTCTCCCGGAAGAGCCTGACTTACGTGGTTCGCCATATATGTCAACCCTCTAGTCCAGTTGCCAATGCTGAAGTAGGTATCGCCCCACCAGCTGTTCCCGTCGTCCGTTGAGCAGCACCACATGCCCTTGGAGATGTGATTGTCGAGATGCACGTAGATCTGCTGCTTCGCGCACTCGGCCGCGACGGCATCGAATACCTCCAGGCGCGTCGTCGACGCCGTGAAGCACGGGTTCTTGGCCAACACCTGGGCTAGGACCTTGGGACCGTTGGTCGCGCCCAGCGCCTGCGTGAAGGCCTTCTGCAGCGTGATGTCCTTGCCCCCGTTGCCGTAGATCTCGTCGATCATCTGGATGGCGTACGTGAGCCGGATTGCGTTCATGCCCACGCTCTTCATCTTGGACACGATGTACTCGATCGATTGGTACTGCAGGCCCTCCGGGATCATGACATCGGCCGCGCCCGGCCAGTTTGCGCCGGCATACGTCACATTGGCGCCCGAGGCATTGCGGATCCAACGCTTGTCGGTGACGAAGGGGCCGTCGGGCCACGCCGCCACCTTTCCGATCTTCTCCTTAGTCTGGAAGCCGGGAGCCGCAGCGGCGAGGCCGGCGAGGGCCAGCAGAGAGGAGAGTAGCTTCATGGTGGCTGATACGATCGAGTGCGCAATGGACGCTGAGAGCTCGTGAGGAGCAGCCGGTCTGCGTCTCGAGGAAGCTGAGCAGCGAGCGCAACTGGGAGTTGGGGGAGTGGCAGCTCAGGCTGTTATTAAAGCTCCGCTTCCATATTGGGATCGCATAGCGGCTGGACATGGGGCTGTCAACCTGCTCCGCGCCGGTGCCTGCCTGGCTCTCCGAGGCATCAGATGTTCAGGAACCCCGAGAAGACATTTTGAGTAGCATCGCCAGGACGCATCAGGAAACGATGGTCTCTGATTCGAGCTCTTGCAGCGGTGCATCCAAGGCCCGCTGCCCGTGGGGCCGGGCGATGGGTAACAGACCGAGATCCCTAGATACGAGCACCCTCCGGCTCCGCCTGCCCCGACCGCGGGTCGAGGTGAGCTTCCAGAAAGAGGCATTCCAGATAGCTAGGCCGGCATCTTATTGGAGACCGCAGAGCTAGTGTGTGCGGTGGAGAAAACAAGGCACAGGTGAGAGGGGTTGATTCTGCCGATATGCTTTGAGGCCGTCCCTGAATACTACGTTGTTCCCCGCATCCTAGACCAGGGCCAACGACTTCTGCCGGCATGGCACGCGGCTGGTAGAAATCCACCAATCCTAGACTATTGTGTCCTCCGTCTTGGGTATTACCCCCAATAAGTTGGAGAACGGTGCCTGTTGCCAAAACAATCTATGGGGTAGGATAGCCCGAAAGCTAGTGCGTAACTCGCGACTGGCACCCCGATATCTTTCGAAATGCACCTGCAGAGGACATGTGATCAAGATTTGGTTATATTTTGTTCATCTAGCCCATTCAGCATTCCGAGTTCCTACATTCTGAGTCCCTCTTATAGGGCAATAGCAGTCCCCGACGCTCTAGCGCCGGCTATGCAAGTTGCTGCCTTTCGTGGCTAAGTACAATCTCGACAGAGATGCCTCCCATTTCCTCATGCCCTAGAATCGTGCGAGTGAGACGATACTCATAGCATAGCGCTGTAGCATACATGCAACTGTGAGATCAAGGAGTTCGTTTGCGACTAGCCGCTCACGGAATGGGTTTCAGAGAGACGTGCCGCTCATGGGACCGACGTCACTCTTTCATATTCTCCTCTTGAACTCGATCATCGGGCCATCCTTCAAGCTGGTAAATGTATCGACAAGCTGGTACTCGCTTGGCCGGTGGCGACCGTACTCGTTGCCCTGCTTACCCTCACCGAGGGTAAGCCCAGGCGCCTTTCGGAGGTCGTAGAGGTAGAGCACGCGGGCCAGGGTCGTGGTCATCTCAATGTATGCCAGGCCCTTGCCGATGCAGCCGCGGGCCCCGATGGAGAAGGGACAGAAGGCGCTCTGCGCGATCGAGACGTCGTCTTCGTCGAGCACGCGGCTGCCGACGGTGGAGCCCGAGATCCATCGCTCGGGGATGTAGCTGAATGCCTGCGGGTAGTATGCTTCGTTGTGGTGGATGGCGTAGTGAGGAGTTCCAACGATGGTGCCGGCGGGGATGTTCTCGCCGTCGATGGTGATGCCGCCAGGGAGGACTTCGCGAGGCAAGAGGCCGCCGACGGAAGGCGACAGGCGCATGGCCTCGTCAATGCAGGCGCGAAGGTACGGGAGTGCGCCGAGACCAGGACCCTGGTGGATGCCCTCGACATCATCGAAGTTCTTGCGAACCTCGGCGGCGGCCTTCTCAAGCGCAGCCGGGTGTCGGACAAGATAGAAGAGGGTCGCCGCCATGGCGGTCGAGGTGGTGTCGGAGCCAGCAATGATACTATACCGGTCAGGGAAAAGTCAGCAAACACAGCGGCAGAGGGTGGTAGGGGAGAGGATCTTACAGCAAGTTGGACTCTCCCCAGAGTTCAGGGGTGGTGAAGCCCTTGCCGGTTTCGGGATCGCGGGCGTTTAGCAGATGGTAGAAGAAGTCACGACGATCGGTGTCGTCGCCCAGGTTGGTTCGCTCCGTAAGCTGGGCGCGGCTGTACTTCATATAACGGGCACGTCCTTCGGCGACCTTGGGGAACAAGACGCGGTCAAGTTGTAGCGTGTTAACAACGGGCATGGTTCCGCACTACGAGTGTAGTTCCGTGTTAGTGCACTGTACCTAACGAGAGTCACGCTTATTGAAGAGGGCAGGCGACTTACAATCAGATGGCGCTGTGCCGCGACGCCCACGAGCTCGATAGCGTACCGGTTGTCCGGTCGCTCGAGCATGTGGAAAGCCTTTCCGAAGCACAAATCGCCGAGGATATCCATGGCCAGCCAGTTGCACCAGTCGGCCATATTCTTGGGCGCGCTCCAGCCCTTCTTATCGTCGGCTAGGCGGCCTAGATCGCCAATGCCATCGCAAAAGGTGCGGACGTTGGCTAGGATGTACTTCTCCATGGACTTGACGGCGCTATCAGAGAACGCCTGCGACAGCACGCGGCGTTTGCGGGCGTGCTCGCCCTTGTCGCGCGTGTTGTGTGTGTTGGCGGCTGGGTGGACAAAGGCATCGTAGAACTCGGCCTTGCGCACGTTTGCCTTGAAGCCGTAGATGTCCTTGAGGGCCGTGTTGGAGTTGACCGAGAGCGAGCTGGGCCCGAAGCGGACGAATTTGCCGTACTTCTCATGCATACGCCAGAACTCGAGGTGCCTGTCGCCCCTCCAGGCGTGGTAGAGCATGTAGGCATCTGTGAACTTGGCCAGGAAGGGGCCGGGATACTTGGCGAGGGGGTGGAAGAAGAGGTTATAGACGGCACGTAATGTGACCTGGCGCGAGATCCGTCAGTGGGGAGTTGCGGTCGACAGGCCTTGGTTGGGGCCGGAGGAAGACTTACATAGCCAAAGAGGGCGAGGGCAGCGGCCCCGAGCCAGAGCTCGAGGCGAGCTGCGCTTAGTGAGAATTCCGAGAGCATGACTGCTCTTGTGGTGGGAACAAGCAGGTGGTAATGGGACTGGATTGGAGCACTCAGCCTAGCCGTGGGCCTATCTACCTTGCCTGTGGAGGAACGATACAGAAGGCAGGGAGAAGGAGAAACACGAAGAGGGACGGCCTGGGCGTCTCAAGAACAATGGCTACCTCGTCTAGTATTAAAGGTGACGGCCCCCCGGATTAGAGTGACGCAACGTCCAATTACACCGTCCTCTCTCCCCCACAGACAGACATGCGGAACCTAGCCTACAGCTGCTATCGGCCTCAGCTTGCGCCAACATCCCAGGCAAACAAAGCACCGAGCAGACCAAGGCTCGAAAGGGGAAGCTGGTCTGGGTCTCACTAATACCGCTCGGCTCTCGGCTGGTCGCGGGATAGTGGCCTGGGGCTTATCAGCATATCAGCGCCCCGCTCCATTACTTTTGCTGCTTTCAGTGGTCAAGTGACTGCGGACAGGCGTGGACCATGACGCCAACACTGCGTTTGCTGCGTTTGACTTTGCCGCTATGCAACCAGAGCCCAGCGCCAATCCTCAGGGCGGCGTTGCACCCCTCTGGGCGATTCGTTAGACACCCCGCGGTTACACGAGGCCGGAGCGGCGCCGCGTTTTGGGTGGAATTAACGGCGGCTTGCTTCCGCCCCTCCCCCGTGGAGACTTCGGCTTTGTAGTGATCCCCCAAGCTGCACACCCGGCACAGGGTCCGAACTCTGCGGTACACTCGCTGCACGGCATAAGACAGCCTAGCCAAGAAGGTATTAAAGCACTGCAGGCCTGTTGCGGCCTGTTGCGGACTCCGAGGGAGGTGACTGAAAATCTGGTTTTCCCTTCCCAAAGCCCGGACGCAATGGCGAAGCTCCATGTGCGGCGACGATATCCGCCATTATCCGACGGATGTCCTGGAAGCGTTACCATCGAGATCCTGGCATTCGGCTTCGTATATTGGTAATCAATGCACCTACCGCCAATGCTATGCTCGCCAAGATATGTGACTATTCGTTGATTTGATACGAGAAATTGGCATCGAGTTCTGGCTGCTTGCCGTAGCTGCCGAATGTCTTGGGCCTAGCATCTCTTGTTCTTGCTTCATCACTATGACAGGACCTCGTAGCGCCTCTCCCAAAGCTCCTTACCTTGAACCAGATCAAGGCAAATTCCACCGTGAACACGCTGCTAACGCGTTAAATTCATAGCTGGGCATTTTGAACCCTTTGGGACTCATATCTCTCACATCTGGTCCTTCGTAGAAAGCAAAGAAACCTCTAGGCATCCAGACAGCTTCCGCCAAAAAAACAAAAAAACACCCAGTATCTCTGTCGCTGCCATGCCGCTCGGCAACTAAAAAGTGCTTCATGGAGCCCAGTTCCAGGGCTTTAGTGGCTGTGGCTGGTGCACCCCAGTCCCTGGAGCGGGGCCGTTGCTAGGCCTGTGGCTGGGCGGCGGGGCGCGCAACCTTGTGTTTTCTGCAAGGCTGCAAAAGGCTGAAAGCTATCGCGACCATCGCTTGAGTGTGCATCGAGCTGCAAAGACCGACGCGGCTGGGCGAAAGAGCGAGCCACCCAACCCGCTCCTCAGCTCCAAACATGTCCCGCGCGGTCTGCCGATTCTGGCAGCAAGGGAACTGTCGAAATGGCAGTAAGTGATTGCCCCGACCCGTCTCGCCCGCGCCATCATGCAAACAAATTTCTGCCGCTCAACGCCAATGAAACCTCGTGATGGGCGGCAAACCTATCACAGACCTGCAGCTTCAAACAGACCCCAGCTGGCCGCAGCCCGGACGCCCCAGCTTGCATCTCTGTGTGACCGAGGCTAACCTTTCTGCACTTCTCCAGACAGCTGTCGCTTCGAACACCCCGGCGCAGCTCAGCAGAACAATAATCGCTTCGGTCCTCTCGCCGGTGGCTCCTCGAGCGGCAATCGGAACGACGGTAGGACCTCGACCCGCGGCGACTCCCTCCATCGCTCTCCCCTCCCCTCTCGTGACAACCTCCCACGGCGACCATGCTTTCTCTGACGCGCTCTTCGGCAGAACTACCCTACCTGCTCAGCAAGGATGCGCTCCAGAAGGACCTAACCGAACCCGAGCGGCCGAAATGGATCCTCTCGGCCTTCGGTCCTGGCAAGGACGCGCCGGAGCAGCTCTTCGGCGGCTACCCGATTGAGCAGAGCTTCGAGGAGATTCGTCTCCATTATCTACAAGGACAGCTCTCCGGGAATCCTCAGGGCGCTGTGAGTGCACCCAAGCTGAGAGCTATCGACACCTAGCTAACCCCCGCGCCAGCTCAGCGAGATCGAAGGTCTCTACAGCCAAGCCCAGCAGAAGATACAGAATGCCCTTAACAACCTCGACGGCGCCCTTCGATATGTTGTCGACGCGGGAAACAAGCACCCCAATCGGGTCGATATTTGCCAGCAAAACTCGCGGCCAGGAGGAACCACGGGCGAGTTTGCGGTCGGCCGGCAGACGTCGACCGGCGCTACCGCCTTTGGTTCTCCCGCCTTTGGTGCTCCCGCATCGTCTCAACCGTCTACGGGCGCCTTTGGGCAGCCGTCTGCGCTGGGACAGCGTTCAAATCCGTTTGGCGCGCCGGCCGCCACATCTGCCTTTGGGCAGCCATCACAGATGGGCGCAACAACATCGGCATTTGGAAAGCCAGCGCCGCTTGGAGGGACGACCGCGTTTGGTCAACCTTCGCAACTCGGAGGCACGTCGGCGTTTGGCCAGCCTTCGCAGCTCGGCGCCGGCACATCGGCCTTCAGCCAGCCATCCCAGCTCGGCGCGTCGTCGGGCTTCGGCCAGCCCTCCATGCTTGGGGCCAAGGCCAGCCCCTTCGGCCAGCCTGCGCAGTCCTCGGGAGGTTTCGGTCAGCCTGCGCAGTCCTCGGGAGGTTTCGGCCAACCCTCGTCGCTCGGCCAAAAAGCCAGCCCGTTCGGTGGAGGTGGAACATCCGGCACAAGTCCATTCGGCGTTCCCAGCAGTGGTGCATCTAGCAACCCCTTTGGACAACCTTCCCAGGCACCAGGCGCCAGTCCTTTTGGACAGCCGGCGCAGACGCAAAGCGCCAGTCCCTTCGGTCAACCAGCGCAACCTCAGACCTCAAGCCCCTTTGGCCAACCCAACCAGCCTCAGACCGCGAGCCCATTCGGCACTCCCGCGACCGGCGCCGGCCAGAACACGAGCGGCACGTTTGGCCAGCCGTCGACGACCACAGCCGGCTTCGGCCAGCCATCGCAACCCAGTCCGTTTGGGGCTACCCCAAATAACGCAGGAACCAGCGCATTTGGCGGCGGTCCAAACCCTTCTCCCTTTGGCGCCCCAGCAAACAGCAACCCCACGCCAAATGCATTCCAACAGGCTGCCCCGCAAGCTTCCCCGTTCGGCGGCGGCGGCGGCTCTGCACCGCAGGCCCAAGCGCAGGGAGGAGCACAAGGCCAGGGACCTTATGCTCCCGGCGCCAGTCGCCAGCATCCGCCCATCGAATCGTACGCCTCTAAGGCCCCGAACGGAAGGCTCCAGATGTTCAAGGGTCGGCCGGTAGAATACCGCGTACTCAAGGGCGAGGAGAAGGAGTCTCCAGTGATCCGCGGCCCGAACGGCGGCATGATTCGGGTATGGCACCCCGACGGGGCCCCGCCTTACAACCCGGACACCGAGGCGGCGGATCCGAGCGCGTACAATAGCAACCAAGTGATACAGCAGTGGATGAGCTTTGCGGAAGCCGGCAAGTTCGTGGATGGTCTGGTACCCGAGGTCCCACCTCGGCGGGAGTTCTGTGCCTGGGACTTTTAAGGATATCCTCTTGGGTTCGAACCCGGTCGGCATCGGGGATGATGTTACGGTGAGAGTATACCACGCTAGTTTGGTAAGGGATGCAGGGGAGGCTTGAGCATGTAGCCTCGCTAACAGGTGGCAGGGCGCCGGCGTTTGGGTGGAATAGGGAAAGTTGTGCACGCCTCGGGTTCTATACAGGAGCGACTGGAGTCGCTCTCGTTTTGTACGCCATCCAAAGTTGGTACTAGAAAAAAAAGTAGGGGTGACTGAGCCCAGCACCAGCAGAGTTGGCATATTTTCATGCCCTCATATCACATCACAAGCGAATAAGCTCTACTTTGTAGACTGGAATGTTTTGGTTCTTTTATCTCTCTGGCTAGCCAAGGCTCCTCAGCGGGATCTGGCGTCCCGTGCCATGAAGCTCTAGATGTAGCCCTCCAAGGTGAGCCAGCGGTGTTTTCCACCGTCGCACAGGCGACACCCGGTACGCTTAAGCAGCAATGGTGACCTCAACCTCGACACCGGCCTCGATGTTAATGATGATCTGCTTGACAATCTCGGTCGGGGCGTTCAGGTCGATGACTAGGGTCCTGTCAGTGACGGCCACAGCTGGCTCGGCTGGGGGGGATAGACTTACGGCGCTTGTGGATGCGCATCTCGTACAAATCCCAGGTCTTGGAACCCTCACCACAAGGGGTCTTACGGGTGGTGATCTTGAGGGTCTTGGTGGGCAGGCGGACGGGGCCCTTGACGCGGAGCTCCTTGGACTTGGCGCGCTCAATCAGCTCGGTGGTGACCTTCTCGAGGCTCTTGACGTTGCGGCTGGTGAGGGTGATGCGGATCTTGTGCGTCTTGGGCGCCTCGCCAAAGTCCTTGTCGGCCTTGTTGTACGACATCTTGTCGGCTGTGGATGTGTTTTTGGTGGAAAGGTTATGTGGTTGTGAGTGGCAAGTCGGAGCGAGGTACCAACACGACTCGAACGGTCTGCAGAGGAATTGAGGTTAGTAAAGAACACGGCCTATCCGCTCGCGCGGCTCAGGGGAGTCGACTTGCCTGCTTGGGACGGCGTTTCGGCAAAGTGATGTTGGTGAGGTTCAGAGGAACAAGTTCGTGAGAGCCGCTCCTTTTTTTTTTTGGTGGGCTTGGTAGGGCTGGGCAAAAGTTTTGCGCACGGACCACATATGCCCCACCACGGCTGTGAAATCGCGAGGATCTGTGGCTGCACGGGCAGGGGGAGGGGAGTCAGCTTTCCTTAGCTTCAAGGCGCTTGGTGGGGTATGGATCATGATGACACACCCGGTGAAAGACTCACTTGGTTTGTGCCCGCAGTTGCAGGATCCCTGAGGCTTGCCAGGGGAGAGAGGTTTGTTTACAAAAGGGGAGGGGCTACAGCACTCGTTGGCGATTGGCACTGCAAGCTACCGACGCTTACAACTTGCTCGTCTATCCTTCGTTCTCTTCTATATTCCCGCTTGCTCGGCTGCCTAGCTAGACTTTAACACATTTGGACCTACATCTTGGCCCCTCACCCTGCCCCGCGAGCAGTTTAAAGAGCTCCTCAGGTAGCTCTTGCGAGAATGGCTGACAGTCTGCCGGCCTTCGCGCCATTCCCCTCAGCAGCGTTGAGGGATCATATTCCTCCCGACGAGTGGATCGCCTGCCTGGATTCCTGGGTGACCCTTGTGGACGGACATCTCTCCCTTTCAGAGTCCAAATCCTCCGCCTCCCTCAAAGACGAGTCTCTACCCGTCTTCCTTGCTCTCTTCGTCGAGGAGACCGCCCGGGGTGGCGCCAACGTTCTTGGGTCATCTCCAGCGGCGAGGAAGCTCCTGAAGGACAGCTACCTGTTGGTACGTATTCTACACGTAACGGTGCAGCCACTGCACCACGGCTCAGCCGGTTCAGGCCTAATGGGCTGCAGATAGCGAGACTTCTCCAGCAAAATGCGCCTCCTCGTGGGCTGGTGCAATGGGAGTTCTTATCTGATCTGAGCCACCTCTATGGCAAAAAGAGGGCCGAGGTGGTCCTCTCCTCTCTCTCCAAAGCCAGCCAAGCGAGTCTGGACTCATCCCTCGCGAGCCTTAAGAAGGACCTTATCAAGGATCTCGATGCTGGAATCAACGGTGACCTGAAGGCCGTCGAAGAGCGGCTAGATCGCATCAACCACCTGATCCATGTCTCCCCGCAGACAGCCGAGTTCTTTCTGGCCGGCAGCGACTTCCTCGACGGCCTGATAAACTGCTACAAGGTCATGAACCCCCCACTGAGGAAGGCCATCATCAGCATGACCTACCTCTGTCTCATCGGCCTGGTCGGAGATCAGTCGCCGAAGTTCTCCATGCTAACGGATCAGCTCTATTCGCTCAAGGCGGCAGCCGAGTCGCATAAGGCCGGCCCGCTGAACGCCAACGACTCGCTCGTCGCCGAGCTTGTCACAGCCACTCCTCTCATCCAGCAAGTCGAGCACAAGCTGGAGGCTGCAGGCTCGTCGACGACCAGGGCCAAGGGCATTCTGAAGGATCTTGCTGCTTTCCGGAAACCCGGCGGCATGCAGAAGCCAAAGAGATTCATCAAGCGGAAGATTGACAAGGGCAAGCGCGTCGAGCTGGTGGATCACTCTGCGATCCAACACGAGATGCACGTACATCGCATGAGCCAGATTACTCAGGTCCAAGACTTGTTCCCCGAGCTTGGGTCTGGGTTTGTTTCCAAGCTCCTGGACGAATACGAGGATGATAACGAGCAAGTTATCGCTCATCTCCTGGACAATTCATTGCCTGCCCATCTTCAAGATGCCGACCGCAGCGAAGGGCTCGACACGGCAGAGCCGCCGCGCGACCTCGCGCCGCGCCCAACGCCCCCGCAGATGCCGACGCGCCGCAACGTATTCGATAATGACGAGCTGGACAGGCTCGACATGGACGTCTCTAAGCTCCACATCGGCAAGCGCGGCGCCGACCGCACTGCAGACGACGTGCTTGCGGACAGGTCTACCGCGCCGAACAAGGCCGCCATTCTCTCAGCCTTGGCCGCGTTCGACTCGGATGACGACGAGCGTGACGATACGTATGATGCTGAGGACGTGGGCGGCACTGTAGATGCTGCGGCCGAGGATCTCTCCGAGGGCAGCGAAGAGACGCTCTTCCGTGCCTTCCAGAGCAACCCAAAACTCTTCGATCGGGATCAAGCGACGAGGAAGGCAGCGACCCGCACGCGCCTGAAGGACGAGACTGGCATGACGGACGAGGCGATCGAGGGGTGGGCGTTGATGCTCTCACGCAACCCGGCGCAGCGGAAGAGGCTAGAGGCGCGATACAGCCAGTGGAGTGGCGAGCAGGTGGAGCTGGCCAGCACAGCCTGGCGCGCAAACGCAGATTCGGGCGCCGAGGACTCGGAGGCAGATGCCAACAGGCCCGCCTTCCGGGGAGGACGCGGCAGAGGCCGGGGGCATGGCCGGGGGGGCGGCCGCGGGGGCGGCGACGTCGCCGGGCCGACTGGGGAGCAGACTACCGAGACGGCGCGCCGGCGAAAGGAAGCTAGCAAGGGAAGCCGGGCGAACCACAACCGCCGCGACCAGCGAGCGCGCAAGATGGCCAGAGGCGGGTTCCCCGGCTGAGCGGAGCTTGGGCCGTGCCGGAAATCTCGTGGGACGCTCATCGGGTGATCAATGGGGCTGTATAATCATTTTAGATGTTCAACCTCGTGGCAGTGGCCTGAGTTCTACAAGCCTCGCACATGGATTGTATAGTATGAACTGCGCCACCTCCGGCCCGGCGGTCTGCACGGCGCAACAGTCCACTAGGACCTCGCCAACTCCTATGCAATGCCCTGTGACGTCTGTGACTTCTTCTCTATCCTAAATACCTCAAACTCAGCTCCGCTGTGTACCCGCTGAGCGTTCAAGTGATGCAGCTTTTCCCGATAATCGAAATCGGAGACGTAACATCCTTTCAGCCACCTCTCCCCCGTCGCCGTATTGAACTGATTCCGCCCATGCATGACACGCAGGTTGTCAAACACGACACATTCACCGGGCTTCATCTTGTACTCAAACATGTTTTCCGGCGCCGATATCTCGGCCTCCAGCTCCCGGGCCGCTTCCTTCCACTCCAGCAGTGCCTCCTCGTCCATTGAGCCGGCTATCGGGAGTTGGAACGAGCCCTGGAACGGCGGGGACCAGTTGACACGCTCCAGTCTTTGCTTTCCGTCCACCACTATGGTCGCGAGCTGCCGCCAGTAGCTATTCCCGTCCTTGTGGTACTCAAAAGTCGGCTGCGCCTCCAGGAGGGCTTCGAATAGGTCGGGCTCCTCGCGGCGGAGCACTTCGGCGGCGCGAAAGGCATCTGCGAAGATCGACTCGCCACCGTCGCAGCTGTTGGCCAGGCAGTGGAGGAACTGGATGCGCGGCGAATTCGGGAGGTACATCAAGTCGGCGTGCAGGCCCAGGAACTGCGACGTGTAGGCGATATTCTCGGCGTTGGGCTTCGACACCACGTCGAATGTGCGTCCGTAGAAGGTCTCCTGGATGGGTCCCATCTGGGCCGCGATGTCCTCGACCGCCGTCTCCGAATGGGGCGCGCCCGTCACGAAGAGCAATCCTGTCTGCTGGAAGGCGTGCATGGCCTGCCAGAACGCCGGACCCCCCTCGGTCCAGTCTTGAAACGACACCCGACACCGCGGCTGGAGCTCGGCGAACTCCTTCTGTGTCCACTCCACTGGCTTGATGTCCCGGAAGTCTCTCCTCGCGGCCGATGAGCTCAGCCCCGCTCGCCACCTCGATACCTCGGCAGCACTCCACGTCGAAACGTGCGAGCTTGCGCCGTGCGGTGCGCCGGGGCCCCACACTACCCTGAGAGATCCGTCCTCGCTGACCTCGGCGCTCTCGCACGCCGGGTTGTCCGGCACCACAGTGCTCGAGAAGGAGCGCTGGCCCGAGTCTGGATCTCGGCAGAGCGGGCATAGGCAGTGGTCGCGCAGCCAGAAGGCAGGCACATTGAGGATGCGCTGCTTCTGTTTGCCGTCTAGCTCTATTCTCAGTGACCCCTTCTCGTTGATTGCTTTGGATTCGATCGAGACGTGTTTCAGCTTCCAGTCATGACCGACTGGCTGGGCGGGCGTAGGTGTTCTTCTCGGCGTACTAGTTGGACGGGTGCCTACCGGGGTGGCCGCGTCCGAGTAGAAGCGCACATTGCCATGACGAGGTCGAGGGAGGGAGCATCGGTGAGGACGACGTGCTGCGAGGCTAAGATTCAAGCGTGAAGTGAGGAGACGAGCGATCGGGGCACCTGCCCGGCCAGACAGCATCATGAGGCCGGTGAACCAGAGGATGAGGAGCAGGTTTCGCAAGGGCGACGGCCAATTGCGACAGCTCGAGGGGATGGACGCAACTCCGACGCTTTCTGGGAAGCGGGAGGCGGGCGGGCGGGCGGCGCAGATTCAACGGCCCTTGTACTCGTGCATGTGATGGGCCGGACGGAGGGAAGCTTGAGTATGGCGTGCGGTGGATGAGGGGAGCTAAGGCCGACGAAGGTGGGGGAGCTTTGGAGCTCTGTTGCCTCGGGTCGGGACCCCGCCATTCTCATACGACTCCCCCACCTCTGACGGCTGAAGCCACTACGGAGTAGGTACCGGAGCGACCTAAGCGCCGCTGAATAAAGGCGCCCCCTGGCAATTCTAGGCAGGAGTCAGCACTTTATCTACAGGACCAACAGCCCTTCGGCACTCAAGTGCAGCTTTGACTATAATCAGAAGCAGGCAGCACAACGTTGCCACGGAGCATGTTTCACGTATTCGCTGACTTTCTTTTTCTTCTTTCCTTGTTCTTAACTCTTATTTTATTTACATGGTTGTCTCGGAGGCCTAAGCACTGCGAGACTGGAGGTAATCCCTGACCGCAGCACGGAGGTCGGTGTGGGGAAGCCCTAGAAGCTTGTTGCTCATCTGCTCCTCCTTGAGCGCGTGGTTCTGCCCATCGCGGAAGTTGAAGATTGTCAGGAAGTTCAGGAAGGCGCTGTGGTCGCCCTTGGCCAGCTTCTCGCGGCCGTCCTTCTCGATGTCAGCGGTGCTAACGCGCGTCACGTCGAACTTGGTGCCCGTCTCCTCCTCGAAGGCCTTGAGCAGCTGGTTCTGCGTGGTGGTGAGCTCGACCACCTCGAGATACTTGTTGGCCGTCTCGGCCTCGTGTTGCAGCACTGCCACCACCGCCTTGCCGACGTAGGGCAGTGATGTGGCTGAGAAAGGCTCATCGCCGGAGTCCATGATCCGTGCTGTCTTGTCCTTGGGATTAATGCCCAAGCTGCCGTAATCCAGCCCCTGAATTCGGGCATTAGAATCCACTGGCATTGCTACATGAAATTCCAGTAAGAAGAGAACTCACCCAATCGAAAAAGAGGCTCGTTGTGATGCCAGTATAAGTCAGGCTCGGGTTCTCCTTCGCTTTCTCCATGACATAATCCATCGCCACCTTCTTGCCCGATATCATGGCGCTCAGGGTGGGATCCGGGTTTGTGCGTGTGTTATGGCCGAACTCAGAGGGGATAAGCCTCTTCACGCCTGCCGCCACCGCGGCATCTGCGATGGGGTTCTGGCTGCTCAGGGCCGCCACGGTCCCGACTGTGGACACGACCGCATCTTGGCCCGCGAAGGCGGCCGTGAGCGACGGAACGGAGGCCTCATCGGCCTTGCGCACTGCAACGCCAGAAGGGAAGGTTGACGTGGAAGACTCCCGAGTGACAGCTGTGACGTTGAAGCCAGCCGCCAGAAGGGCCTTGACGACTTCCTTGCCGACGCTGCCAGAAGCCTAGCAGAGAGGTGTGTTAACCGACGATATCTGCAGAATTAGAAGCTATAGGAAGCACTCACGCCAATAACGGCAACGTTCTTGATAGCCATGGTGTTCTGATGAGCAGCAAGAGGTGTGACTAGTGGATGAGGTAGCGCAGGTCCGTGTATGGTCTTCTGAACGGCGCCCCAGGAGATCCGGCCACCACGGAGGAATCCTGAAGCTTATATAGACACGGCCATCCACAGGAACATATTAGTGACGCCAGGCTGAGCCGCATTGGGGGACCGCCTTGCCCGGTCCGGAGTGTAGCACTCTGTGTTTCGAGCATCGGTCCTGGGGACGGACCAGCAGTGTTGATTAGTTGGACTATGTTGCAGTGGCTTCATCTGTTGTCTTTACATAAATCGCAAGGACATTCACAAATAATGCGCCAGCTTCGCAGAATTTACTGTCCTGCCTCAAGGAGATGGCGCAATGGGCTGTGGGTTTCACAGTGCCACTAGCCAGAACTCAGATGCCAATCTAGGAAATTTTGTGCAAAGATTCAGGTACGGACTAGCCAAGCCCCATTACTCAGCCGCTTGCGAGTTTTTGACTGCTGAGCAAGCTCGTCCGCTCGTTCGGTCGAAACTCTCTGCCCTGCCGGTTCGCTTGGGCTGCTTGGCATATGAGAGATCATCTCAAGGTTTCTGTGGAGAGTATGTAGGTAGCGCCTGGCGAGCGATAATGATGACTATTTCTACCATGGAATTGGGGGACACCAGTTCACGACGGGAAGATGGTTTGCCCGCCCTGTGGATCTCGCATCTAAGCTCGCACCCCTGCTAGTATCGTATGTTGACTTCCCTGAAATAGGTATGCAGGATATGGACGGACGCGTGTTTGGAAGGCCCAATATCCAAAAAATTCTGCTTCAACCAAACACCAACACTAGTGGTGTCCACAAATCTAACTTCACAGTAAGTTTGGGTAGAACTCTATTGCCCACGAGACCTCATCTCCGCTTCCACTGTCTAAGCCTATTCTTTGCATCCATCTGCATCTTACACCTCCCTCGTCTGTGCACCAGAAGACACCTTTGCTGATTCGACATAGGAAAGAATAGAAAGCTGTACGGTTGTACTAGCATGGGTGTGTGTTCGTGTGATTCGTGGGGTGGTTCCGCCGCGTATGACAAAAGAAACAATTCGTGCAGCGTGTGCTCATAGCATGAGGGAAAGCACCCTCATCTGGTGCGTTATGGTTTAGCTCATCGGCGGCGGCGGCGTGTCGGCCTTCCCATCCTCCCCGCCCAGCACAGCAGCCAGACTAGGATGATGACCCCGATGAGCGTCCCGATGACGATCCCAGCAATGGCACCGCTGTTCCCAGTCAGCTATGAACAACGACTATCCAACATTCGGCGTTGTCACGTACGGACTCAAGTAATTGGGATCTGCATAGTACGGCCCCGGGGCCCAGCCGTACCTCTCGGACAGCGGAGGGGCGCCGTCGAGCGCAATGGTGGACAGGTTGCGCTCATTGAGATCCGAAAGCACCGGGGAAGTAACCGAGAGCACTGGAAGACATCCAAACAGTAGAAACAATCTGAGCAATAGAATCGCGATCATGGTAAGCGAGGACTCGACAGTGGCGCAACGGTGGTCGCAGATCAGAACAGGAATGCGAAGCGAGCCAAACTGAATGGCTCGCAGTCTTATACCCGACGACGCATAACCACCTCTCTTATCTCTGGATAGGTTCTGTCACCAAAGAAAACAAAGCCGGCTGGGGCGAAGGCTGGAGTGCAACGGCTGTCTTGACGACAGCCGCCATCCTACCGGACAACGCTGCTTGGCCCCAATGGCATGCACCAACCGAATGTGTCAAGGCGGATTCAGGGAATTCAATGGACCCTGTTTTGGGGTGGCTAGATGTTTGTTTGTGCCTTTTTGTTGGTTGTAGCACCCAAGTGGTTGGGAATTGGTTTACCAGCCGGCCGGTTTCCGAGGCCGTCTCCGAGATTGGGGATGCCGACTTTATCCAGACACATCAGCCGGCGTGTGTATATATGTCAGCTGACTATACACTAGTTTAAGCCTCTATTCGATCACAATTGTCCATGTAAATAGTGTACAATGGCGTGCGAGTGCCTTCGGCGCAGGGTCATCGCTCTCCACATTGGATGAGTTAGGCCCCAGCAACGTGGTCTTCGGCGAATCGTAAGCCCAAGATGGTTCGCAGCTCCTACCCAAACAAGACTCGGCTTAGGGAGACCCATGGCTGTATTCATTGCTTTGCCAGACTGACATAATGATGTAACCCCGTGGTAATTCACTGGCTTCATTCGGGCGCTACCACTTACCCCGATCAGACTAGCTTGTCAGCGACAGCCTGAAGCTGCTAGTCCTGGGGATGCATGCAAATCGAAATGCAGTACCGCCAACGGAAATATATACATGCAAAATAAAGGCCAACATTTTAAATGCCTAGCTAGATATATCGGTTCGAGCCGATCGTCGGGCCACAGATGACACCTTTGTCCTAACCTGGCATTAGCTCTCTGCATGTCGGAGCCGTGCTGCGCGCATTTCGGCATAGTCATCTAATACAGCTTCAGAGGTACCTCTGCTGCGACGTTCTTGGGTGTGATAGGATCGCCGAGTTTGCCACCACCGCGCTCACTACACACCAGAACATCCTGCAAGCTCCAAAACGCCTTCGCATTTGAGAACCGCCGTGTTCTTGCCGGTGCAATACAAGCCGTCATGGGGGCTTGGCTGCTTAACTCGTGTTGAAGACTCGGCGTGAGGTGAGAGATGCAGAGCAGGGCTATCAATGTGCACTGACTTACCTTATCTATGGGGAATGAGCTCGCTAAATGTATATTAAGAGAAGGCATCGATCCTGTCAGCGGCGTCTATCATCGGTTCATGGGTCATTGGTTTTCTATTCGAGTTACTCTCAACTAAGGACCTGCTCAAAAATCAATATGAAGTCTACTTTTGTCTCGTCCCTTCTGGCCGTTTTAGCCTTTGCTTGTGGCTCTTCTGCCACGCGCTTGCATCCACCGAAGCCAGATCTTACGTATCTCTACACTGTCAACATCACTGTCTTACCACCCATGTACGTATTTCGCAGTCCTAATTGCCCCTTTTAGGTTCATAGTCGGGCCCTCAAGGAGACAGTCTCAACCGAGTGCCGCCAAATTGAAAATTCTCATACATATCTTGGCTATTTCTAAGCTGAATACTAACCCAATTCGCGTGTAGTTCGATGGGACCTGGGCCCCTCGGAACTCGCATCCTATCCACTATCCTTAGCGGTTACTTTCATGGCCCCAAGCTCAATGGTAACTGTGACAACTAAGCTCTTGCTGGAACTCTGGGTAAATAGGACTCATCTAACGAGTAGTAGGAACCCTTATTGCGGCAGGAGGAGATTGGAATATTATGGACTACCAAGGAAACTACCATCCGGACGTACGGCAAACCTTCCTGACGGATGATGGTGCTTACATCCAAGTCTTTGAGACTGGGTGTGGACCTCAGGCAGACGGCAATATTCATGTTCACCTCGCTTTCGAGACTGGAAGCGAGACATATTACTGGATGAACAAGGTCGTTGGCGTTGGGATTTTGTCGGTGGCAGGCGATCTTATTATCATTGATGCGTGGCAGGTAAGTCGCGAGACTTGCAATAGCAAACGATAGTTTCGCAGCATGTACTAATTATATATAGCTTCTTTCTCCCCCGTAGCAGAGGATAAACATCAGCCCGAAGCTGCGAGTTCGTCTAGGGGAAATACCGACTCGAGGAAGAATATAGCTGATTAGAATATTGGCTGTGCATCAAGCCGTGGTATTTTCAAAACTACTAAGTCAACCGTACTCAAGGACCGTGGATATCTTTGATATAACCCTTCCTCACTTATCAGTGGTGTGAACCGTTTCTAAAAGAGTGAAAAATCTCAAATCCAGGACGCCTTTCACAGTTCCTGTCCCTGTTCCCATCTCATTAATTACCCTACTATCTCCATTGCCCTTGGGCTCCAGGTTGCTGCGGGTGCTCAGGCGGGGCATATGTCCCACCTTGACCCATGTAGGGCACTTGATGCTGCTCTGGAGCTTCATAGATCGTATGCCCAGGATAGTGTTCCGGAGGCGCCTCGTGGATCACCTGGGACGGAGGCGCCTCGTATACGTTAGGCGCATACATTTCCGAGTTCGTGGTCCCCCTGGCGCTCCAGCTCGGGCTCGAAGGGGCCTCTTGTATGTCACTTCCCTGCACGGAGCCCCAAGACATGTGCTCGCTTCGAGTGGGTGGGTATCCGGCCATGGTGGAGCTAGACTGCCTGTGAACTGGCCTTGGCTGGTAGGACTCCGGCGGCGGGAATGGCACAGGGGGGGTCCTGTGAGTCGGTGGAGGAGAGCCGGCCATGCTGCTGTGCGGAGATACGATTTTGTCTTCGCCACCGGGGAAGGCGGCACCCGTCATGCGTGATGCTCCTCCAGTAGACATCATATCAGAGTCTGGTCCAGAAGGGCCAGAATACATGATTCTAGAGGCGCTATCGTTGGAACCGGAACCGGAGTCGGCCTTCTTCTTCCGCCATCTCCAGAACACCAAGCCGAGGGCGGTGAGCAGGACGACTGCGCCGACGGAAGAGCCGACACCAATACCGATGGTTGCTGATGGGGAGAGCCCGGTGGCCCCACCAGAGCTTGAGTCGGCCGCAGGTGTCTGGAAGATTACCACTACGCCACTTGAGGTCGAGGTTACGAGGGAGAGAGTAGGGACGTTCGATCCAGTGGTCGTGAATGTGGGCGTAATATAAATAGTTGTTGGCGCTGGTGCTACGGGGCTGGATGTTCCCTGGCCATCAGGAGATGAATTCGGAGCAGGCTGCGTCGTAGTAGGCTGCGGTGTGTTAGCCGCCGTAGGCGATTTGACCTCTGTGGAGGAGGGCAACGGTGAAGATGGGGGTGGATCTGAGGGGCTGCTTGCCGCTGGTGTGGTTCCCTGGTCGGGAGGAGGTGTCCTCGAAGTGACAGTAGTTGTCATTGTCGTTGTAATAGTGCTGCTGGCGCCATTATAGATGACTGTCGTGCTCGTCGGGGCAGCCGCGCCGCTTGTGCTCGTCACCCATTGTGTCACGTAATTGGTTGCATAGGCATACTTGTACGAGGTGACGACAGACGTGTAAGTAATATATGCGATCGATGTCCTCTTTCCGAGGAGGAGGCGGCGAAGATCGATGCCGGCATGTTCTCCGGCCATCTTCATTGCATGGGTTGCGCCCGGGATTGGTTGAGCCACTCCACCAAATACGCCCGTCTCCTTCGGGAGAGTATCTCGCTTGAGTATTGTCGTGACAGTAGCCCATACTGTATTCGTAGCCACTCCAGTCTGGCTTGTCCTGGTAACCACGACGGCGGCCGGTGTCGTGACTACCCAGTATGTAGAGGCGACGGTGGACAGAACGGTGGAGAAGAGAGTGGATACTGCGGTCACTGTGCTGGTCAGGCAAGACGTAATGCTGTCGCAAATGGGTTAGTATATTTGGGTACGATTTGAATGCTCTGTATAGAGTGGCTGCAAAATGTTTAGGGGGCATGTACACGGGCTCGACCACGCAAAGACCCGAACGACAAGCATATGTGGGCTTGCAACACGTTGTGACGGAACAGCATGTGTAGCCGGCTGAGCACGAGACACCGAGGTCCCAGCATGTGATGTCTCCTCCTAATCCACATTCTGCCCGTAGTTCTAGCGCAGAGCTGGCGAGGGAGAAGCTCTCATTCCCTGCAAGTGGCGGGTATGCGTGGATGCCCAGGGGGAAAACACAAAGCCAGAGGCCCCAGGCAGCCCGGCTCCATTCGTCATGAATCTTCATGCTCTGTGCACTAGGTGAAACGAGCAAGTATAGCAGCTGGCAGCTCGGTGAAGAGAGTGGAACATCGCAAGAACGACGAAAGGGACCAGGCTCTAGGCTCTGGGCTCCAGCATGTCTTTATTCATCTAGAGAGGATGCCCTCCTGAACCCACGCCTGACCCCAGCTGCTCCTCTAGACTCTTCTGAAAACGCCATCCTGCCTCCTTCGTGCGAAAAGTGCATTTTGAAGCTGGACCATGCATGCGGCTAACTAGACTCGGCTGCCTTCGGGGACGTCGAGGTTGAATCCCTGGGACGGCAGCCGAAACGTGACAGAGCTTTATCGTAGAACTGCGCCGGAGGACTGATTGGCGCAAAGCTGTCAACTAGAGAGGGCAAGGTTTGCCACTTCAGGTTCATATAATTGACAGCCTCGTCTAGGTAGTCTCTCAAGAAGGCTTAGGGGTAAGCACGGAACCGCTAGTTCAGCCACTGGTGCTATGCCAAGACGGCAACCTCAAGTACTACAGGCCCAGCTGAACCCAGGCTCCTGGAGACGAGCCCTTGCATCAGCTGGTTCTAGAGTATAGTCCTCTTTACATGGTCGCACACCCTTGATGGCGATAAAAATTTGATCACAAGAGATATGCCATGCCCCCCTGTCGCCGCAATTGGGAGGAGGTTGGGTCTAGAACTCCTCAGAAGGGACAGCGAGAATCTGCCTCTCAGCCTGAAGAAGCAATGATCGGCACGACCTGCTGGCGACGCCACAACTGCCCTCTGAGACTATTTTTATGCTTATTTTGAATGAAAATTAGAGTGAATTTCGATTAGAACTCCAGTTGAAGATAATTCTCACTATTTTGAGACGCTGTTGGCACAAATTGTATTCACAGATAAATACGATCCTCCCGTGACATTAGTACTGCCTTTTTTTCGCTCACTTGGGCCATAGATGACATACTGTACTTTTTTACGGCATTATGGCGCACGTCATGGCTGCTCAGCTTAGTGTGAAAGCGTTAAGTGTAAGGAGGCCGCAAGTGAAAGGCTTCGGTTCGGAGCATCCCATTCCATAGCCCGGGACAGAAATTGCGGAGTAGTAAGGCTGTGTGATGTCAGTTACCACGGATTACGAGATACAGAAGGCTGGAAAAGAGAAAATACAACGGCTGGGCCATGATTTGGGAGGTACCGACTGTCCCGGCTAAAAGGGCGGCCAACGAGGGTCTGCGGACCAACTGTAGCAACACGTACTGTCGAGGGAGGAATGACGACGGCCACCTGTCCGGCCACCGCGAATACACTAAGAATAAAAAAACATTGGCCGATTTTTGAGGGCAACATTAGGCGTATTCTTGCGCAGGATGGGCTGTCGTGGTTGTCGGGGTCCTTTGTTTACCAAATGGGTGGGCCCCAGCCACGAAAAAGGGGTGAACCCCACCCGGGTAAATAGGCCAGGAGCCGCCCGGTAGGCCACGATCCCTAACCCATCCCCCGCCATTTCCCCTGTGACGTTGTGTCATCCACTGAGAGGAGAGGTTTACCAGCAGGTGGCTGAAAACGCAGGGCCACTGTGGCGAGAGCGAGCCGCACGCTGGTTCGGCCGTTCCCACTCTGCTGTTCCGAGTATCCGAGACGTACGGCTGGTGCCTCAGCCCGACCTCGCCAGCAAGCCCATTAAGAGCCTATGGCGGAACTCATCACATCTATAGCACCGATTTCTTAAGCATGTGGGTCGCCACCTGCGAGAACCGATTCCAGGCACTGACCTCCGACTGGATAGTGAGGCCGCCTACGACCTCACGATGGTTGGGTTGACGATGCCAAAGTTTGGTAGAGGGTTGGGGATTCTGTCGTTGCCTGTTGGGAGCTATCAGAAGGCTGGTGGAAAAGGTTCTATAAGTGCTACAGTCTCCCCGTGAAGCGGCGAGTCAAGACTTAGAGACAGTCGGCCTTTTAGGACTTGCATCTGTTTGCATTCGGAATGAAGTCTTGTACTATCAACACAGTCATTGCCGTCTTTGGGGGCGTCGCCAGTGCCTATCCCGGCATGGCACGCATGCTCAAGGACATGGGCCGCCTACACGACCGCCAGCAGGGAGGTTTCCCAGGCTCAACCCAGCTGCTCGGGGATCTCGTTTCGCTCCCCGACAGCTCCCTCACCAAAGTGGGAGCCGATCTCAAGGCTATCCTTCAAGGGGGTGGCCAGCCCCTAGGTGATACATCTACATATAACGCACCGGGTGAGTTGGGAAGCCAGGCGTGCAACAACGACCCGTGCTGTGTGTACAAGTGGATCGTCAACACCATGCAACCGCTCTTCTACGACCGTGTGTCCAACCAATGCACGCCTCTCGCCCGCGGCGCCGTCCGGCTCGGGTTCCACGACGCGGGAACTTGGTCTGTCGATTCCGGCTACGGCAACGGAGGTGCTGACGGGTCCATCCTCCTGACGGAGGAGCTCAATGCCCCAGAACACGCCGGGCTCGACACGGTGGGCCGTCAGACCGCCCAGTGGTATCAAACGTTCCGGCAGTTTGGAGTCGGCATGGCAGATCTGATTCAGCTCGGAGCCCTGACAGCCACTGTAACGTGTCCCTCAGGCCCACGGATTCGCTTCTTCGTCGGCCGCAAGGACAATGCGACGCCAGGGCGGCTCGACTTACTCCCTAGCCCTACTGGTAGTGCGGACTCAATCGTGGAGATCTTCCGTGCTAAGAGCTTCTCTCCCGGTGGACTCGCGGCACTCATCGGCGCGCACACGGTCAGCACGCAGTCCTTTCAGAACCCGGCGCAGGCCGGAGCGCCGCAGGACTCGACGCCTGGTACTTGGGACAATCTCTATTACAACCAAACCATACAGGCCAACCCACCCGGAAACGTCTACAAGTTTCCCAGCGATGTGGCTCTAGCACAGCATGACGGTACGGCAGCGTCTATGCAGTTCTTCGGGTCCCAGGCCGGTGGCACTGTTTGGCAGTCTGTAAGTTCGACACTCCATCCCCAACAGGCTAGACCTATGGAAGAGGGGGGAATAAGAAGCTAACATCTTCAGGCGTTTGCTGCCGAGTATATCCGTATGAGCGTGCTCGGGGTCTACAATCTCAACGAGATGACCGAGTGCACCAAGGTTCTACCGCTGTCGACTTTCCAAGGCTGAGACAATTCGTCCGGCGGGACGAAACTTTTTTGAGGGGTGGTCTTATCACTTGCATCTGTGGCGTTCATGGATTATTTAGCTTAAGCTCAGGAGTTTGGCTCATACGATGGCTAGAAGAAGGAACGATGACACGATCATTATGCCAATACCCACTCATTGTCGACGGTATGGAGGAAGCACGAGAGACGACACGACGGGGTTGTTTGATTTTTCAGTTCGTTTCCTCAATCTGCAACGATTTCCTTTGTACCCGGTGTCATTTCCTGCAAATTCTCACCAACACACTCAAGGAGACCTCAAGTGAGGCCTAGGATGACCAATACTGCAGAAAGATATTTTTGGATCACCTGCCCACTCTTGCGGGAGCACAACTCAATCTTCCTGCTGCTCAACGGTGGGGCGCGCCCCGCGAATTTACCTTCGTGTCCCGAAGTTTTGGAAGAGATAGCTGTTGCCTAGGCATTGATTGAGCGATATATTTTCCATGGAGTTTTGAGAGGAGACAAAGAGAATCTATGGCGAGCAACATTCCGTTCTAGAAAATAGAAGACAATTAGTCCGAGTTCGCAGGATCGACGAGCGCCACGACTCGCAATCCTCCGGTAAAATGGCCATGTGTCCATAAAAAAATTCGGCCACCCGCTGAGACCTACCCAACGATTACCGCCCGGCCTTCCTTTCGCGGGGGTTAAGTTTCTTTTCGTGGGGCAGTAGATGGATGACGGCATGGCGGCACACCCCCCCTAAGGTGCTGCATGAAGCCTCTAAAATACGTGTTCTCTTCAGCGCCGGCCGAGCCACGCTGTGCCGCGACCCCGGAGTGGCTATTTAGAACCCCCTTTATTCCCTCCTCGCTCCTTCGAGCCCCTCCAATTGTGGCCCCTCAGCGAATTCCGGAAAGATCAAGCAAGTGCCCGCCATCACGATAGTCCATGATCTGCATGCAAACAGCGTCATGCCGATGCCCGATGCCTTGCGGCCGGCCTGAACGAAACTCCTGGTGAGCCCCGCACGCCTACCGCGCCGACGATGGCGGAACGCATTCTAACCTTGGATACCAGAGAGGTTCCAGACACCGCACGCACCATGTCTTTCGGGTCCGGCTTTCTGGCAAACATCACATCGTATGAGCGGCCAATGCTCAACATCATGGCAGTCCTCGGGGGCGAACCTAGCGAGGAACAAGTCCTGAACGGCATCTGGATCGGCTTGCTTGGGCTGGAGGCGCTCATAGTAGCTGGGGTTGCTGTCTACAAAGTCGCAGGGGCTATGGGCCCGCGACAGAGAATAAAGGCTTCGCAATAGTGCCCGGCCCATCCAGCAATACCGCCAGACTCCCGCGGCCTCAGAGCCAAGAGCATGCGGAAGGGAGAGTGATAAAACAGCTGCCTATGCATCCCACAAGGGTCACGAGGACTACGAATAAGGCGTAGGTTTTGTGGAGCATCTAGTGTCAACTCGATCCCATGCGTAACGAGCAAGCCAATGGAAGCCATGGCGTCTTAACGTCACACCATGTCCGCTACATTCACTAGCCCAATAGAACCAGTCGACATCCCACCAACGGAATCTCCTTTAGACCTAGCATCGTATTGAGGCTGAGTGACAGTTGTTCTGCATCTGAGGCGATGTGGGTTAGATGTACGTTCATGGTCATAGAGCCGTCCTGTGACACTGGGGATTGAGGGTCGGCTTCGGCTCGTAGTCAAGGGCCAATCTTTTAAGCAGACCCGGTTGGTTGATCCGCTACGGCCTATGCCGAGCACGCCACTTAACTCCGGCTTACTCGCACCGCTGACGGCTGGGAGATCCCCGTTTCCCGGCAGAATTTAATTACGTGGCGGTAGTATCGCCGGCGTCTGTATCGGGTTCACATGATTAGCTTCGCCGGGCGGCGGCCCTTGTCTAGCGGTGCGGTAATGCGGCCGCGTCCGCATTTGTGGAACCCTGGTATGCATATTCCTCGCCAGCCTCTCACAGCTAGTTATTTGCTTAGCCTTGTCAACTTCTAATAGCGATGCATCCATATCTTGGCCGGAGATAATGCTGCGAGCCGAATAGTGAACATGCCCATCAACGTCTTGATGCATCCCTCCTAGCTGGTCTTCCTCCTCGGGGTCTAGATAACGTCCGAGATGTCATCTAAGACCATGGCTACTGGAACGGACGTGCGAAACAGGAGGTGTATAAATGCCTTCAAAGGATCGCCCCGTCGTGAACGGCATTGCGCTTATCTCTCAAGTCTCGACATCCAATGTCATATCTGCAGATCCGCTCTAACCATCATGTTTAGCCGAATGCAAGTTCCCAAGGGCCTAGCCCAGTCCGTTGAACAAACCAAAGTAGAGTACAGGCGACTGGGCCAGAGTGGCCTTCGTGTGTCCAATCCCATCTTGGGTTGCATGGCGTTTGGCGACCCTAACTTCTATGACTGGTGCCTGAACGAAGAAGAGGTAAGCAGCTTCCTTAGAATCCCACATCCTTGGGAACTACCGCTAACTACCGGCGTGCTTAGGCAGTCCCTATCCTCAAGTATGCGTACGACCACGGCGTGAACACGTGGGACACGGCGAACGGCTATTCCAATGGCGAGTCGGAGCGCATCATAGGCGTCGCTCTCAAGAAGTTCGACATCCCCCGGCACAAAGTAGTCATCATGACCAAGATCTGGTCCAACGTCGGGGAGGAGCCCGCGGTCCGCTGGCCGTGGATGGCGGGCGAGATCGGCCGAAGCAAAGACTACGTGAACAACTACGGCCTCTCTAGGCAGGCCATCTTCCGCCAGGTGGACGCCTCGCTGGAGCGGCTCGGCACCGACTATATCGATTTGCTCCAGATCCATCGCTACGACGAGTCCGCCCCCATGGACGAGACCCTGAAGGCCCTGCACGATCTCGTGCAGCTGGGCAAGGTCCGCTACCTGGGCTCGTCGTCCATGCGGGCCGTGCAGTTCGCCCAGCTGCAGTTCTGCGCCGAGCGGAACGGGTGGACCAAGTTCGTCAGCATGCAGAACCACTATAATCTGCTGTACCGGGAGGAGGAGCGCGAGATGATCCAGTTCTGCAATGACACCGGGGTCGGACTGATTCCGTACTCTCCGCTCTGCCGCGGGCACCTAGCGCGCCCGCCGTCCGAGTTCGGCCGGTCGCTCCGCTCGGCCGACGAGAAGGCCGGCTGGAAGGGCTCGCACGGCACGGTCGAGCCGGACCTCAGCATCATTGGGCGCGTGCACGAGACGGCGGAGAAGCACGGGTGGCCCATGTCGCACGTCGCACTGGCCTGGATCAACAAGAGGGTGGCGGCCCCGATCGTCGGGGGAAGCTCAATCGCGAGGCTGGAGGAGGTCCTGGGAGCCCGTGGCAAAGTGCTTACTGCCGAAGAAGAGGGCTACCTTGAGGAGCTGTATGAGCCAAAGCCCGTCTCTGGGCACTGATATGCTACACAACAATACATGCTGCGCTTCCCTGCGCCTCGTTTCATGCTAAGTAGAAGTCCCGATACATCCACATCCAACTCAAGACAGCCGCCCGGGTGGCTAGCGAATGGATAGCGTCTGCGATGCCTACTGTCTTGTAGAAGAGCACCTCTGTGATGGCGAGGAAGAGCGTCCCCGCGTAGGTCAAAGCGGCCAGGGTGTAGAGCTCCGAATTTGTGATGTGATAGGCGGCATAAAGAGTGATCAGAGCGGCGTAGGTATTCTGCAGCCCGTACAAACGGGCGAGCAGGCCATGTGGCGGTGGCGCGTTGGAGCCGCCGAAGAATACGAGTGCCTTATGCGGCACCGCGCAGTAACATACAGCGGCCTGGATCAGGGCGGATGCGCTCGTCTGCTTCGGCATCAGTTCCAAGACAGTTCTGGCTGGTTCAGGGGCTGGGACCACGGGGCTGCTAATCTCGTGCCTGGGAAGGGGTCGTACATAG
Source organism: Thozetella sp. PMI_491 (assembly GCA_021432635.1). Taxonomy (NCBI): domain Eukaryota; kingdom Fungi; phylum Ascomycota; class Sordariomycetes; order Chaetosphaeriales; family Chaetosphaeriaceae; genus Thozetella; species Thozetella sp. PMI_491. The sequence continues at coordinate 640,172 of MU270040.1, forward strand.
AGCAGAAAGTAGGGCAGGAAGCCCTCGTGCTGGGAAAAGAGGGAAGCCATCCTGCCTGAGATGAGGTTGGCGCTGCGAACAGCCAATGGCTTAGCCCGGCAGAAAATTCCCAGGGCAAAATTTCATTCTTATACCGAGCAGGTTGTCGTCGGTGGGCCCATTTCCGAGCAAACCGCGAAGATTTGCCAAGTTCAAATCCCGGCGGTCAAGGGTAGAAGGCGTGGAGCCATTCGCGGGTAGACAGCCTCGGACGCCGAGAGCCATTCCCCTGCTGCTCCTCATCAATCCACGGTCCCAACAAGATGACAGACATGGGAGAGGAGAGAAAAAATGAGCGGGTAAAACAGGGAGTTTTGTTTGCATGCCTCCTGAAAGATGTCAACAAGGCTCTTCGATGGTGCCGGAGTGCATGCAGCATCCACCGGCAGCGCAGCTGACCCCTGGCGCGGGTCTCGCCTCGTCCAGGCCGGAGGCTGCCGGGCTTTGGTCTCCTGGCATGCCCCAGCTGGATGTGCTGAAGCCCCACTGTAGCTGCCCCACCCTGGCACCATTTCAGGCGCTCGCACGACAGTCATGCCACCGGGAAGGCCCATTGCCGCCCACTGGCTCGCTCCGATGGGATGAGGCTCCCGGGGGGTCGTTAATTAAGCATACGGGGCGGCCGTGATCGAATTTTTCTTTTCTTCCAGGTGCATCTCCAGTTGGATCATCCCCCCCCCCCAACAAATTGCCTCAACTCGCAGCGAGGAGAAGCTTCACCTGCGCCCGCACCACGCGGCGAAAATGCCCACTCTGCGGGCGCGGGCGCCAAACGCATTCGGGGATCGCTATCGATACCAGTGGGGCTTTTGCGTCCTGCTAGCACAGCCTACCCCAGATTTCCCCAGATTTCCCTTGGTCGCGCAGGCTCGGATCCCTGGTCGTGCTTACAACAGATGGCGTCACCAGTGGCCCCGAGCGGGCTGCGGGCCCTCGTGAGCACGAGACACGGGAGCTCCGGGCGTCGCGGTCGAGTAGGATCCGGGGAAACAGCAGAGCCCTCGGGCGACAAAAAACATGCGTTGAACGATGAGAAGAAAAAAAAAGAAGCACCGAGGCATGCGAGCGCCGCCGAGCTTGGGGCGATTGAGCAAAGCCTTAGGTCAGATGATCGACTCGCAAGGCCGGTCAAACAAAGGGCTCCTAGGGCTCCTCCAGAGCCAAGGTAGGGCAGCTTGGCCAGCTTCTAGCTTTCCCCTCTCTTCCGCCCGCTCCTCCACTGGGAATGGGCGGAGCGGTGCCACAGTTTCCCACAGTTTCCTGTAACATGGCGCACGAGCCAGGTACATGGCCCAAGATGAGCCGGAAGGGCGAGCTCGAGGTCGCGCGACGCCCAGTGATGATACGTCAGTCACGCGACGCCCGCCGCCGTGTCTGGTGATCGCTGTGGCATTACCCCGCCCGGCCTGACGAAACAGTCGGAGGCAGGAACAGTGCATCAATCCGTGTGCCAGCCACGGACGAGGGGCCTTGTCGGGGCGCCCCTTTCCTCGTCGCTCTTCCCCTCCCTCCAGCTCGACTTGACTCGCTTTCCCTTCTTCCCCTCTTCTTCCCCTTCGTCTTACAACAACCCAAGCCTCTCACTCACAGCTTCCCATCGTCTACACACGCAAACACACCACACCCACTCCCAACCCAACCACTTCCTCTCGCCAAAAAGGTATTTGACCTCGGCCCATCCCGCCGCCTCCTTCCCTGCGATTGCCCCCCCCCCCCCCCCGTCGCCTCTGCTCGATGCCATTGAAGCCCTGGTGCTAACCGTCAGCCCTGCCTTATCCAGCAATTCGCCGGGCTCCCCTCCATCAGCTCGGCTCACATCCCACCTTACCACACATCACCAAAACCTTCACATACAAACCAACCTCCAACATGACGGAACCACTCACCAAGGTCGACTCTGCCGTCCAGGGCATCACACCAGCGGCCAAGGAGGCCAAGAACCGCCGGCAGAGCTCTGCTGCCGCGCCTGGCGTGATGAACGTCAATGACCTGGGTAGGTCTTCTCCGTGCCACGAGGCAGCCTTCCCCCCCTCCCCTCCTTTCCCGCTTCCCCGCACCTCCGGAACCGGCTCACCCGTACTAACACGTTGTGCATGGCAGAGTCCCAGGGCATTGAGCTCAAGATTGCCCCCGAGACCCAGAAGCTGGGATGGTGAGAGCTCCCTCGTTGCCTCTCTGTCGCCGCCCTCCATCTCGCTGACGCCTTGCTTGCCGCCTCACAGGAAGATCAACACATCAACATCTACAGTAGATGACCCAGCCTACCTCAAGCTGCTCCTCACAACACCACCCATCAAGAAGATTGACCTTCACTTCCCATTGGGGCTGGAGGTAACAGCAAGGAACCTCAAGGGCGTCACCATCAAGGATGCATTGGACGCCATCTACAAGCAGTTCAAGAAGAGGGTATGCACTGACCAGCTTCCCGTTCCCCACGTTCCATCTACCCTTAAGAGTGCTCCTTATTGACGCTCTGCATCTAGGCCGATGATGAGTTGGACAACCCATACCTTAAGGGATTTGAGTGGGACAAGGAGGAGTCATGGACACGGCTCGTCGTCCACCTCCAGAAAGAGTCCGGCATCTCCCACAGCGGCAAGGGCAAGAAGAAGAAGAACGAGGACGCCTAGGCGTGTAGCCCCCCTATCGTACCCCCTCTTCCGTCCGTTTCCCGCATTTGTTGCCCGTAGCTTTTCGATTTGGGGGCGCTCGGCTTGCGTTGTCGACGTTGTACAATGGGACACAGTGTAAGGGCAGACCGGCGAATCGGCGGGATCCGTTAGGTCTCTAGGCTTGCTTTCTCCTCGGGGTCAAATGGAATGCAATTCCTTTGGCCGATTATGTCACGGCATCCATTCTAACAGGCTGGACCATGGGCTACCTTCATCGCTACTCCATAGGCAATTCACAGCATCTCCAGCCACCCCCGGTCCTCTGCTCCGTGCGAAAAGTGAATGCTTCCACCGTCATAAGTGAGCGTGTATGCTCTAGACTTGAATGTGGGAAATGTCTCTCGATACGGATAGCTCTTTGGAGCAAAGCTCTGGAGCAAGCTCTATCCGTGACCGGAAAGCATAGCTCTCCATCCCCGTGACTTGCCAGGCTGACTGCGCTGTGCCGTACCTCCAGCTCCGTTGTGAGTTCCTGCAGCAGGGGCCGGAATCGACACGGAATCCCCTGGAGCTAGCCGCCCTCCCTCCCCTACCTCCCCGCCTTATCACACAGCCCATTTTCTGTCTTTGTCAGCGGCAACCGCTCTGCTCTCATGTGACCGCCGGAATCCCGCTCCCCAAACTCTTCAGCCGAAGTGGAATCCATGGGCCGCACCCCACATTCCCCCGCGGATTCCCGGCGGCGGATAGCGTCGGTCTTGTTCCGCCGTGCGGAATCGACGCTCGCTCCCGGAAACCTTATGGGAGGAACCCAGTCAACGTCACCCCGGGACACGGGGGGAGGCTTTAATACGGTGCGGCGGCCTCGATCATTCTGTACTTCATAATCTGGCTATCAACGATTAAAACGTCGTCTAGCGTCCCGAGGCTTGAACCCGCGAGGCTCGTCCCGCCCAGTAGTGACCATGCCGGTGACGCAATTCGAGTTCAAGGAGAAGTACCGTTATCAGAACGGTTTCGACAACCAATTCGAGTGAGCAGGACCAGCGGGGATTGCTGATGACCGGCCGGGTTGCAGTAACTGACAGGGCTTGATAGGACGGAAGCCGTCCCGGGCGCGCTACCCGTCGGCCACAACTCCCCGCAGAAGCCGCCGCTCGGCTTGTACGCGGAGAAGCTCTCTGGAACGGCCTTCACGGCGCCTCGGCACGAGAACAAGCAGACATGGACGTACAGGATACTCCCTTCTGCTTCACACCCGCCCTTTGAGCTGGCCAAGGTAGGCGAGGAAATCGCCGAGCACTTCGAGCCCAAGAAGCTCCAGTACATTCCCAACCAGCTGCGGTGGGATCCTTTCGACCATGAGGAGGATACCGACTTCGTATCGGGCTTGCATCTAGTGGCGGGCGCCGGCGACCCCACCGTCAAGCAGGGCATCGCCATCTACATCTACGCCGCTGGCAAGTCCATGGACGAGCGGTCGGCCTTCTACTCGGCCGACGGCGACCTCTTGCTCGTCGCGCAGGACGGCGTGCTCGACATCCGCACCGAGCTCGGCTGGCTGCTCGTGCGCCCCATGGAGATCGCCGTGATCCCGCGCGGCGTCAAGTACCAGGTCCACCTGCCGGCCGGTCCGGCCCGCGGCTACGCGCTGGAGCTGTACCAGGGCCACTTCCTGCTGCCGGAGCTGGGCCCCATCGGCTCCAACGGGCTGGCCAACGCGCGGGACTTCCAGGCCCCCGTGGCCAGCTTCAGCGAGGACCACGGCACCACGGCGTCCAACGGGCCGAACGGGTACACCGTCACGGCCAAGTTCAACAACACGCTGTTCTCGACGGTCCAGCCGCACACGCCCTTTGACGTGGTCGCCTGGCACGGCAACTACTACCCGTACAAGTACGACCTCGGCCGCTTCAACACCATCGGCTCCATCTCGTTCGACCACCCCGACCCTTCCATCTTCACGGTGCTGTCGGCGCCGACCGACCACATCGGCACGGCCGTGGCCGACTTTGTCATCTTCCCGCCGCGCTGGCTGGTGGGCGAGGACACGTTCCGGCCGCCGTGGTACCACCGCAACACGATGAGCGAGTTTATGGGCCTGATCACGGGGGCGTACGACGCGAAGAAGGGCGGCTCGGGCGGGTTCGTGCCGGGCGGCGCGAGCCTGCACAACGTCATGAGCGGCCACGGCCCGGACGCCGAGAGCTACGAGGGCGCGCGCAACGCCGAGCTCGCCCCGGCCAAGGTGGGCGCCGGCAGCTGCGCCTTCATGTTTGAGAGCTGTCTGATGGTGGGCGTGACCGAGTGGGGCCTCAAGAAGTGCGCCAAGGTCCAGGCCGAGTACAGCGACCACAGCTGGGGCGGGGTCAAGGTGCACTGGCGCCGGCCCGAGGGGGCCGACGCCGCAAGCCACTTGTTGTGATGCCCGGAGCGAGCAGGCCGGGCTGGCGGATCTGCGGGCCCATTGTCGCCCCCTTTGGGTTGCGTTGGCCGGAGGTGGGTTTGTCGCACATAAAACGCGCAGCCGCTAGTCACGCGGAGAGGACAGCCCATGCACGAGAATGAGTCATGAGCACAACGGGGGAGGAAGGCGGTCGGCTCGTGCGAAGGCAGTATCGTATGTACGACTCTCAGTTTCGGGGTGGACGGAAGAATAGACAAGCCTGGGCTCAGTAATTCATCCCCTCGATATAGTGAGAGAATAGCACGCAGTTGGGCACGGAATAGCAGCCCACCGCTTTAGGAACATGCAAAGACAGGGTTTGTCTGCTGTGGTATCTGAAGATCGTGATATCATGGCACTGCTGTGCTCGTCATACCCTCGGGGCAACGCCCAGCTCGAGCCGAGCTCCCCTGCCCGCCTAGGCACACACTAGTGTTCCCGTAATGCTACGGCCTGCCCCCTGAAAACGAAACAAAATCCGTAGAATGCAGCCATCCGGAAGCCGGGTCCCCAAAGCGTCACGCCGACCAGGCCGTCCTTCCGTATTTTATGTATGTCCGCCATCCCCTTGGAATGAATGAAAAAGGCCGGCGCCGTCATCACCATCGTCCACCGTGGTCTCATTATATGATTTCGTAGCAGATCAAAAAGAAAGGTATCATGTATGCGGGATGCTGGGGCGACGCGGCGACTAGTCGTCTGCTGACCATCACTCTGTGTCGCCAACTCTTCGCTGTCCTTTTGCCCTTCTTTTTTTCCCTCAACTTGGACAAGTGCCACCTCAGCCCGCCAACCAAATGATCAACCAAATATGCAGCCCTGGGTCCCCTGTACGATGCTAATGCTGCCAAAAAGAATTGGGTTCGAATGTGGTGTGCCCATGCCACTCTTTCGTGTTGTACTGCCAGGCCGTCATGTGCCTGCCTGCCCATGCGAGGCGACCTAAGACTTAGTACAGCCGGGTGAGGCGAGTTTCGAGCATGCGTATGATTTGGGCGAGAATGTAGCGGGCTCTTCCGTGGAGAACGAACCCAGCCAAAGTATAGCGTGTATGCGGAGTCAGTAGGCGCACTCTCGGGGGCTGCGCTGTTTCGCCGTGCCGCGAAGGAAGGAGGCAACTGCAGTTGCGCCACGCGGGCACACCAACTTCCGACCTCGATGTGGTCCTTCTCCGCTATCCTTTTGTGATAAATGGATGGGTTACCGGGGAGGATGCTCCCGCTTCCAGCTCGCTTAGCACCTCAAGACGGAGCGTCCAGCGGCTTCCTCCCGTATACGACGTGAAAGGGGTAGTACGTGTGAAACTTGCTGTCCATGACGGCCTTGCGCACGTCCATGAGGAAGATCTCGATCTGCAACGGCGTCCAGCTCAGGCCAGTAGCCAGGGGCCGCTGAGCGAAACCGCGCAGACCGTCCATGACGGCGGTCCGTAGGAACAGGCCACACAGGCGGAGGCGCTTGTCGCGCGGCCACACGCCGAGGGGACACTTGTGCGACACAGCCTGAATGTCCTCGAAGCCAGCTTCGGCCAGCTTTTCGCGGATGTTCAGGATGGCGTGCAGCTCGGAGCCCAACGCACGCATTCCCTGTTCTAGGTATTGCAAGAAGGCCCGCCAGGCATAGGGCGTCTCAGGTGTCAGGGAGTCGTCGTCGCAGTGCGCCCAGTACTCCAGCTCTTGGATCTCGATGTAACCGCCAGGCTTGAGATGGCTGCAATGGGTGTCAGTCGCCCTAGAGGTAGTAATCATGGCTACTGCCACTCTCCTCCTGCACCCGCGCCTTTAGAAGCACTTACGTGTAGGCCTGCTTAAGCACTCCTTTGATATCTCGTATGGAGTGGAGCACATGTCGGATGTGGATGTAGTCGAATTTGTCGCCCTGGTCTACCCACTCCTCCTCAATGTCGTCGATGAAGAAGTGCACGTTCTCGGGTACGTAGTTGGGCTGAATCGGCGAGAGGTCGAGGCCGGTGATCTCTGTCGCTGGGTACTTGTCGCCTACTACACGGCGAGGAACACACGGGTTAGCCACCACAACTTAGTCATGCAAGAGAGGACAGAGAATCAAATCCGTCGCGCCACGTTTCGACCCCTAGAGAGAGCGCTGAGCTGGCCCGCGAACCGGAGGCTGACTGTAGGCAGGAGAAA